>BCLG01000590.1:0-10829 GCA_001602295.1 Zoysia matrella | reverse complement strand
GCGTGTCAGACATGTGTTACTAAATGATCAGTATTCTATCTACTGGAATACCTAAGCAAATCGTGATCTCTTATTCAGTGAGGAGGTTATGATGACTAATCATTGTTCAGGTGGTATAGTTCTTAAATAAAATTATTCTTTGAAACCTAGGCCCAGCAGCATAGCAATATATAGCCATGTGAACATCATGAAGAGTTGTTGATATTAGTGAAAGCTCATGTCTACAACCTGAGCAGCTACAAATAGAGGGAATCAGGGAAAGAAGTTCACTCTACTTAGTTATGGTGTCACCAACACAGACAACTTTTTCAGGCTCACAATATACAAAACTTTTTAAATGAAACAGCCAGCGAATGTTATGTTTAGTTATAACTGTGACAACAAACTAGTATGTTAGGTTTAGTTATAACTTTAATAAGAAACTAGTCCAATGTCTACTTCGCAACGGTAGAAAACAACTCAATGGTCCAACACTATTTTTTGTTTAGATTATCCATATTGTAACTGAAGATAAAATGTTAAACTGACAATCTAGCCAAAAATTAGATAATCCACACCGTAAAGAAATAAGAAAAATGCTGCTCCTTCTTCACCATAAAGAAATCTCGATCAAGTTGGCTAATCTTTTTAGCTCCATGGTTAAAATGTTTTTATAATAGAGTTGGCGAGGCCAAAAACCCGTGAAGAGTGTAAACTCTGACTAAATAAATGATGCTACGCTAGACAAGTAAACCACGTTGCAGTTGTGTGCGTGTCTCCGTGCGTCATGTGTGAGATCGTTTATTGATCGTGGGTTAGTTGTTACCGTATGCGTGTGTGCATAGTGTGTCTAGGAGTCCAAGACGCCATGCAGGCGAGCTACGCATGGTGCCTCCAGGGCTCAATCTAGGCGGCTAATCCGCGTGTATGTGTAGCATGCTGTGCGTCGGAGCCGGAGGAAGTTAGCGTCATGGCCGACGAGTGCCATAGATTGCCCGTGAGGAATGCTCATGCATGAGAAGGCACGAGTCATGTGGATTGTGCAAGATGGCCGAACAGTGGAGGTAGTTCTCCGTGGAAGTTCAGTTGTGTCGAGAAATACAAGCCAGGTCAGGCATTTGTCGCCATTGTTAGAACCGAGGATCGACATAACGATCAAAGAACAAAAGAATACAGATAATTTAACAGCGACGAACGCCGCGGAGCCTCTCGCTCCTGTATGTTGGGTTCCCTATTATTCTCTGGACTGAGTACACAGTAGAACATGAGGGGAGACCTTCACGGGTGACCTACGTCTGTTGGGTGACTCATGCCGCAGCGACGACACACACCGGAACCTTCTCTCTATCTCTCGGCTCACCTAGAACACAATGCACACAACTGATTTTATAGCCACATGGAGACGCAGCCCCTACGCAACAGCAACGCGTCCTGGGACTCCGAATTCCTGGCCACGAGCCGCTGCTCTCCATGTGAATTGGTTCCAGCTTGACCCCGCATCTCGCTGCATGTCCATCTTCATCGTCGAACCCCCAAAGACCCGGCCACTCCCTGGCTACCGGCTCGCCGATAGACAGCAGCCACGCACACACGCACGTCACCACACATGCACACACATACACGAACACGTCAAGTTTATTCTTAACAGCCATTGCTGTGTGTCTGAGTTTCCGGTCTTCTTCCTCCTCCGTCCAGTGCACTAGCGTGAGACTTGAGAGCTCCTAGGATTTCTAACACTGTATTACTCCTAATGGTTCCATTATACAGGGAGATTAATGCCACTAATACAGGCAACAATACATGCTTAACGAAATATCCTTGGAAAAATGTCTGAGCTGCTTAAATAATTTGCACATATGCTTCCCTTTTCTTAGCATGTTGCAGAGAAATTGACAACGGAAGCTAGCATAACTTGATACCCTCACCAATTGCAGACATGCCAATGCAAAGCTGAAGACTTCTTGCTCCCCATCTCACAGATGGAGGAATCAATCAATGACACACATAAATCATGAGGACGTGCTAACAATAACATCTGCTAGAAGCAAGAATTGTTTGACACTTAAAATCAAGTTTGTCAGTTGTTTTCAACTCCTCTAATGTTGTTAACATGCTATTGCAAACTTCTGATTAATTGTAGGTTCAATCCTGGTTTTACACTGACACGGGTCCATGTAGACCCAAATATCTGAAAACATCAACATTTCTGAAACTTTGTCTCAGAACTACAAGCATTTAGCAAACCAGCAATTTACTGAAGTGTAGAATTTGGTGGCCAACTCTCTGCAGTAAGTATTACTTTTGTTCAGCATCTCTCAAATCCACAGAACTTACAAGATCATCTATGGAACTTCAAGAAGTATATTATTGAGAACGATCGATAGGGTAAGCTTACTCAGGTGTTGCAATTCACTCAAACGTTTTAATGTTAACCCTATGCTGGTCCACTTCCCATAAAGAATCACTACATAATCAGTGTCCGACAGCACCCCCCCCC
Source organism: Zoysia matrella (assembly GCA_001602295.1). NCBI lineage: Eukaryota > Viridiplantae > Streptophyta > Magnoliopsida > Poales > Poaceae > Zoysia > Zoysia matrella. The sequence continues at coordinate 8,353 of BCLG01000590.1, read as the reverse complement.
CCCCCCAAAAAAAATCAGACACAAGACAGTGCAGGCCCAATCTCACGTTACTAGAGCAACCTTCAGTCAGTAAACCAGTGGACATTTCTCAACTATCCAGTACTAATTATCACATATCACCTAAATCTCAAATACTTTCCATGAATTGTGCATACCATGTACCCGTAAGGGTCCTCGAGTCTGCCAGCACCTGCAGGGGCGGAGACAGGGCCGGTGCTGCAGCACCGGTCCTAGAGCTCTTTATCTGTTAAGAAAAGTAACAAAATAGCTTAAAAATATTGAAGTTGTACTTAATTACACTTGATTTAGCACCTGTTCATAGATTTAGCTCCCGGCACATGGTAATTTTGGCTCTGCCGCTGAGTGCCTATGTTCACACTCAAAATCTGCAAGTATTGGACTATCTGGCCTAGTGCCGGAGTCTCCGGTAGACCTCTTTCTGGAATTCCCCGAAAATCACCAGAATGTCCGGCCAGATGCCAAAGTGTCCGAGAGACCACTCTCTGGAACCGGCCCAGAACCACCAGTGTCCGGTGGACCCCTTCTGAAATTAGCTCGGAGTGTCTGACTAATTACCGGAGTGTACGGTGGATCTCCTTCTTGAAAGGGCCCGGAGTGTCTGAAAACACCCTTTTGAAATCGGTTTAGAACCCACCGGAATATCCGGTGCCGGAATCTACGACACTTAGACTGGAGTGTCTAGGGATCTTGTTTTTGGTAGTTTTTATACCAAATCAGAGCTAACGTATTTTCTAATCAAGAAGATCTCTGGCTCCACGGGGTAAGACCACCTCACTTCTATAAAAATTGGCTTAAGGCCGATTAAGGAGACAACCGAATAGACTATATCATTTGCCCATATATTTTTACCTCTCCAAACCCTAATCCCCTCTCTCAACCTCATTTTCTATCCTTCTCCCGTCTCGACGATGTGTGAAGACAATCCTGCTGGCCTAACCGTGCCCGAATCAACCCTAAGAAGGTCTTGCTCCAATGGGGCACCTCCCAAGCTTGACTTTCTAGGTGCTGCAGTTGATCGGTGTCAAAACGACATCGACGTTTTCGCACACGGTCGTGAGCGCGGTGTGTTGGCCTCCGATCCGTTTTCGGCGTCAACAGCCTGCATGCCGCAGGCCTCCCTCCTACTTCAGCAGCCTGTGAATTTTCCACGAACATAAGAACGGAGGCACACTAGTAATTAGGGAACTATAATACGAGCAGTTTGAGGTAGTCTTCTGCTTACCGGCACAGCATCTAGCTCATCTCAGACTAAGAGTTGTCCCCAACCATAATGCGGATGGTCGTCTTCATGGCCCGTACAGCCTGCGGCCATGACAGCCACTTCATAATCGCATTCAGCCTTCCCTGGATGCTTCCCAGAACTTGGCCATGGAAGGCGACAGCATTTCCCAGAACTTGGCCATGGAGCCTGCAGACGCGACGCCCGTCACAGTGCTCCGCACGCTGGCCACTGTGCTAGGGAGAAGCGTGGTCGTCACCTTGGCAAGTACCCAGAGCCAAAATTCAGAGCCATCAACTCGCTGATGATCAGCAATAGCAATCAGGTTGGTTACCTTAGGGTTGATGCGGAGGAGGAAAGCAACGACTGAGAGCACGCGAAGTGGGTCGATGGGGCAACCAGGAAGCACAGGAGTAGGAGATGCACGAGCTCGCAGGATGCGCCAGAGGAGGTGGAGGAGCCCGAGTAGCAGGAGAACTTGTTGCAGCAACACAAAAGTGAGGAGCAAAAGCGCTATGCCAGAGCGTTCGATTAGAATGGTGAGGGAAGCCCACATCTTGCCGAGCCACGCCCGCCCTGCCTCGCCTCACTTGCACCCACACTCCACCAGCCTCGCCCACCCGGCCATGACTCGCCTTGTGCCCAGGCCCTGTAACGCCCCGCCCTCCCGGACTTCTTCACCTTGCGCCCATGCCCTGCCCGCCCGACCTTGCCTCACCTGGACGAGCTGCAACCACCCGACCTCACCTTGGCTTGCACCCAGGCCCGGTCGAGCCACGGCCACCCGGCCTCATGTCGCCCTGCACACCATAACCCTGCTTCGCCTTGCACACCTGAAGCCCGTGCCAACGACCCAGCGCTCGCCCTGGAGAGAGAGGTCGATGGGCGGCGGCGGCTGGTGAGATGAAGGGACCAGGAGGTTAGGGAGGTGGTGGCTTGTGGTGAGAGAGGGAGAGTTAGGAAATCACATCGGCAATTAGTTTTTCTCTAGTAGCAGCACATAAAGTGTGCAGGTAAGTATTACCCACTTTTCAATACAGCATGCTACCCTCTAGTTTTAAATTATATATTGACACCGTAAACTTTTACATTAACCTGGACCCTTCATCTTGTTAGGCCCCAGTTCAGCTTTACCTTCCCTGAGCACGGCAGGGAATCGTGATGGCCTATCATCTACAGGGCTCTCTGCCAGGGCAGTTTGAAGATGCTCCATGTCCCTTGCAGTAGGGCTCTCGCACATGCAAAACCCTATCACCCTTGTAACCCCATATCATCAAGCACCCGAGGCTAATACAATCATCACTGCTAGACATAGGGTATTATGCCTCGTAGCGGTCTCAACCAGGATAAATCTTTTAGTCCATTGCTAGGCTAGGCCACCTCAACATGAAGAACGCGCAACCATTATATCCTCACTCTACATTTATATTGTGTTGGTGGTGACATACATCGACACATCTTATTCAAAAACTTATGATAAATATGCTTGTTACAAAAATTATGATAAATATCCTTGTTACCTTCTCCTGTTACACCTAGTTTAAGGGTGTAAATAGGTGCAATTAAGAACCTCCTAGTTCAAAAAAATGATCCACTTTTCTAAAAGTAGGGGAGATTTTGAAAACTTAGTTCATTTTTTTAACTAGGTAGGTTTGGAGGGTAAGCTTATGGTCTCTATTTTTTCACCCCTAAATGGTTGCTTAGTTGGCCAGATATATTCTCTTTGTATGTTTGCCATGCATATAGGTAGCAGGACCCACATATTATGTGGTTCTACATATTTACACAACATGGAGGTTTTTTAGTTATCTACTACTATCTGTTTGGGTCTTATTTTCATGAAAAGCAGTATCTGTATTTAAGCCCCCATTGAGCTCTCAGCTCCTGATTTTTTGGATTCACTCCTGATTCTCTGTGAAGTGATTCTATGGCTGAAAGTGCTTCTCTTTGATTTATTAGAATAAACTCTTACAATAAGGATATAGAATGACTTCACATAATCAGATAAGAATCACTTCTTTTAAAAATAGCATTTAGCAGAGCTCCCCTAATTCTGTCTGAGAATCATGAATCATGAGCGAGGAGATATGCCAAAGGGATCGTTGTCTACAACAACACAACCCCATTGAGCTCAAAAGCTGAGAAAAACAAGTTTCATAGCAGATATAGTTCCTTGACCACCACAACTTCCCCCCTTAGGGTCTCTCTGGTTGGGATCATGATTATTCAAAAAATTGCTCATACTTTTGATTATTTATAAAAATTGCTTATCTAACTTATCCACATAATTTTTTTATGTCAAGAGTGTTTGGCATTAGCTTATCCAATATGGATTATAGGTGGTGGGAACGGAGAAGTTGTAAAAAAAATACTATTTGTAGCTTATAGATGATTAGTACAAAATGTAAAAGTGATTATAGGTGATTACGAGCATAATCACTTATGAATTTTAAGTGTTTTGTAGAGATTATAGCATAAACTGTGACAATCAGTAGCAAAAGTAGCCTCATAATCTCCACCAAATGAGGCCTTGCCGCTAGATCCTGGGAAGCCATAATTTAGGTAACTTTAGCTTTCACTCCAGTAAATTTGTGCTCGTGATTCACCATTAATTTGCTGGTTACGTATAGAGAGACTTGAAAATTTTTAGTGTTAACTCCAGTAACATGTGCATAAATAACATCATATCCATCGGAAATAGTCCACTGTAATTTGGTTATATATTATAGGGTAAGTTGGGGCAACACTGAAAGATCCCGACTTTAAAAATTTGACATCAAACTGACTCGGTACACTTATATACCACTGAAATATTCATTATTTTTAAAAATCTACCATTCAGTCCAACTCCGTCAAGATTTTTGTGATTTTCTTGTTTAAAAAAATTAATAAGCAAATAGAAATGACATATTTACCCTGTAACATCTCACCCAACTTTCCTCCATCCCAATGCGCACCCCTCCTGCCGGCGCTGGCCCTACCCCTCCTCTGATGACAGCCATGACTTCTTCTCCCTCTGACGCAGCCCTGCAGTTCCAACACCGCCGCACATGTGCCCCTGCAGGTCAGCCCTCAACGTCCCCGCGCTTTGCAGCCGGAGACCTGGTTCGTGCACTGTGGCATGGCGTCGACGGCCGCCTTGGCCTGGATGACCGTGTCCAAGCCATCACCAGCGAGGGACAGGTTGCTTGGGTGGAGCACAATTAATCAGCTGCTCGTAGATCCGAGCACACTTCGATTCCCTGTGCAGCTGGAATAAAAATTTCTGCTATTCGTGCATAGTAATTTGCTTCATCTGCGTCACGCACCATGTCATGCCAGCGGCCACCACTGCGAGCACCATGAGCGCTGCCAGGGCCCTGATCCTGGCGCCCATGCTGTGAAGCACTATTAAGCATCTACTGCTGGGAGGGGGGACGAATAGGAGAGAAGATGCTTGAGAGGGGGATTAGAACAATGGAGTTGATTGCTCGTGCGGGAGGAAGAGAGCAGGGGAGTAGAAGAAGGGCAAAAAGGTCCACATTAACAGCGTTAACAGGAAAATTGATGGAATGTTAGATTTCTAAAATACAGATCTTTTGATGGTACATAAGTATACTAAGTCAGTTCGATGTTAAATTTCTAAAGTCAGGATCTTTCACTGTCGTCAATCCAATTTTTCTTATATTTTACTGATCGAACTTGGGATGGCTGCGACCAAATGCCTAATTTTAGCATTCGGTCCTATAAATTTAGCACACGCTCGGCCACACAGTTTTCTTGTTCTATATAGGGAGCTGAAATTTTCTGTGGTGTCCCGTCTCCCGTGGTGAGGTGAGACAGTATATAGTTTCGGTAATTCATTCCCCTGCATGCTTATATATAGGAAGGGAACCTTGCTTCTCACATTCAGCATTCGATACTTGATACAATATTCCAGGATCGCATTCTATTGAGGCACTGCAATGGCATCATCTGTCAAGGTTTTCCCAGCTGTGGCCATGCTTGTGCTGCTTGTTCTGGCCATAGGTAAGTTATAAGAGGACATGGATCCTATATAAGCATCTAATATGACCCTGGATCCCAGGAATTATTTTCTGGATATTGTGTTCTCCCATATCTTAGGTCTAGATTTATTCATCAAATAATGTAGTCCCTCCAGTTTTAAAATATCGACACCGTTGACTTCTAATATCATATTTGACCATTTTTATTAATTGAAAAAGTATGATAAATCACATATATTTTATTATAACTATTGCTTTATCTTTGATAATATTTAGAATACAACTAATAATTTTACATATTTTATTTTTTTTGTAATAAGGTAAATAGTCTAATATAATGTTAGAAGTCAACAATGTCTATATTTTAAAAATGGATGGAGTAACAAACAGAAGGTAGCACACTGTAATTACAAGAAAGAAGAGGCAAGCCCATACTGCCAGTCACGAATTACATAATGCTCATGGACACTTCCAGGAAGTCGTACACTTATATATTTGGATTCGGCCTGACAAATGTGTGCAATTGAAGAGATGTGGGTCCTAGGTTGGAGGCACAGGTAGGGTTCGTGAGGGATCTCCGTGGTTCCTGTTATCATGGGGGAATGTCCATGTCAGAGGAGGACCGTATCTAGAAATAAATCCATTGCTAGATGTAGTCTACATAAGTGAAAACCCCTGAAAAAAAAACATATGCCTTCCCTCGTGTGTCATGATAATTAAGTGCAACAAAATAGACACCATTTAGTATTATATATCTCGGTGTCACAAGAAGGATTTAAAGTTTTATTATACGTAGTTTTTTCATATGATGCATTAATTGTTTTCTAGTTGCATTCAAAAACCCATTTCTTATTATTACCCCATCTTTGCTGTGTTGCATGCATCTTCAGATCTGGCGCCGGTGCAGGCGAGGGAGTGTTCGATGGACAGCAACAAATTCAGTGGCATGTGCATCAGCTCGGATAACTGCAGTAACATATGCCGCACGGAAGGGTTCTACACTGGCAAGTGCAGCCACTTCAAACGCCGCTGCGTGTGCGTGAAGCCATGCTAGGCGAATATCATAGATGCATATATATTGGAAGGATTGGCCATCAAAAGCATCTTGTTCTCCAGGTGCCTTCAGGATGCACCGTCGTCAGCTCCACTTTGAATATTGTGTCCCTACGCATATTATTCACCTTCCTCTACAAGTACTGAGCATACTGTAAAACTGTCATCTTACATTCTTTGAGAATAAGTGCTCGTTAGCTGCTATTTGATTATTATCTTAATTTAGAACTCAAATTTGTAAGGTACGTTATGTTTACTTTGGTCTTCACTCAATAATACAATTTACAGTGTCATTTTTCATCATTTCCAGAAACTAAAAACTGATATTATTAGTACCTAGACCAGTGTCATGCTTGGCTCATAACAAAAAAAGCCATCATCAAAGTATGAAAAAGTTGTGAGCTATATATGTTATTACACTTGGAGGTGTAAAGGCTATCGCGACCAACAAAAGCTGGGTATTGCTGATCTTCAACCGTTCTCCCAAATTTATCAATTTTTTCCCAGTCTTCTCCACTGCCACTCGTGATCCACTTGAGAATCTAAATTTCTTTCCAATTTGTGAGACCTAAGAGAATGATTCAAACACCTCGTGATAGTCTTGTTTTTCCTATGGAGTCAACCTAAAAACTGCTCCATGTGATCACATATGCTCTGCACTAGCTTATTTTTAGCCTTGATCCACTCCTCAACCGCTACATTCATCAAGCTAATCAAGGTCGACCATCATCAGTCACAAGACAACCCAATCATCAATAGATAGAGAATATCCACAAGCACACTAATGGTTTTCACAGAATCACTAAAATATTCATACCTTTGGGGTCTCACAACTCAAAGATCATGAAGCTTACACATGGCGCATCTAGAGAAGACATACTATCCTGTTTGTGAATTCACAAGGAAGGAAACAAGAGTGGTGAACATTCCTAAATATATTAATTTCCTTCAATGAAACAACAAGCTTGGAAATTAAAGTTAGCTTAGTAACTTTGCAGCAAATTATAGTTATTAGATTTGCAGCACACATCTAACCAGTTAGCAAATTAAAGTTGCCTTAACGGGTACTATTTGTTAACGAGATTGCATCCTTGAGGAGATCATCAGAGTCCTCTGGATCTGATGTACGAAAGATGTCCATTGTGGTCCATGCATGAGAGGCACCAAAAAATTATTTTTTATTGTCTGGGAATAACCCCATGCAAAACCTATATCGAGCTATGGTTGTATTTCTATGTAAATTGTGTTGATGCTTGAGTTCTAATTGAAACATTTGCAACGAAACTCCTATGTAATACAATCTAAACCTTCTGTTGATCTCTATTTTACACGCGTTTTTTTATTCACATGGCACACGCGTGCAAGAAACATTATAGCCCACTAATATATGTCATGATACTTAGGCTATTTTACTGATTGAGCTTCGGATGGCTGTGACCAAATTCCTAATTTTAGCATTGGGTCCCGCCACACAGGTTTGCATGTTCTATATATAGGGAGCTGGAAATTTTCTGTGGTGTCCCGTGGTCAGACTGCATATAGTTTCAACAATTCATCCCCTCATATATATATAAGAAGGGAAAGGGATACTCACATTCAGCATTAAATATTTTCTTTTTAGAAAAATTATTCTTGGAGCATTATTCTCTTTAAGCATTTCAATGGCATTAGCTCGCAAGTCGTTTCCAGTTGTCGCCATGCTTCTGCTGGTTGTCCTGCCCACAGGTAAGAGGATATGGAATATATATGAGCATCTAATGTCATCCTGGTCCCATTAATGATTTTTTTACGAACTAAGTAATTTATTGTAGATGTTATGCTATGTCATGTCTTAGATATAGATGTATCCAAACAATGTAGCAAACAGTGGGTGAGCACGCGGTACATACTGGAATGAGGGACAACCCCTTAGTCCCACTCTCAGGAGATATATAGTGCTCACGGTCACATTTTGCTAAAATAGTCTGAGATTATAAGAATTCTCAAGCTTTTTGAAGTGGTTGCTTAAACATGTGGATTCAGTCTGCCAAATGGTAAGGGGTTCTTGATTTCTCCCACTTACATGTATTTGTTT
>BCLG01000589.1:125013-172729 GCA_001602295.1 Zoysia matrella | reverse complement strand
ATTGGATTTGTTCAAAGAGTGCCACTATAGCAAGAAGAAGCAAGGCTATGCACCTTCTGTGCAATCTGCCATTGTTAGTATTTCTTAAAACAAAAATCTGTCATTGCAGTTCTTATTTTCAGTTGTAACTAACATTTCTTTGTTGCACTTGTAGACTGAAATGGAGACCATGATCTCAGAACCTACAGAAGTTATAGATGCTGAACCACAACCTAAGAGAGTGACTGAGGTTGTTGCTCATGTCCTTGCTGAACACACCAAAAAATGCAAGTTCCTTCAGAATGTGGGCATACAGGATGTTCAACCTAGATCAAATGTTCAAACCCTTCAAGCAGAGCTGGCGGTGGAGAAGAGGGCAAATGGTGAACTTCAATTGCTTGTCACAACCCAACGTGAACACATTGATGTGCTTTCAGTGCAGCTGCAAGAAGCAGAACAAGCAAGGGTGAAGGACAAAGAGGAGATGCAGAAGTAGCTAGCTGATACTAATGCGAAACTTGAGCTTTTGCTAGGTCGTATTTGACTAAGTTGACGGGTAAGGTGGTTTGGGAAACAGTTCTTTTTTGTTGTTGACTTGGTTTGGTCAAGCCAAAAATATGGATGTGGCTGCTGTGTAGTTAACTTCACTATTTTGGTGTTGCAAAATGCTTGCAATCTATTGAAGGACAAGTAGAATGTAAGCATTTTGTTGCAAAGTACTTTTAGTTGGCCTTTTGTTGCTGACATGGTTTGATCAAGTCAAAATATGGCTGTGGCTGTTCTATAGTTGACTTCACTATTTTGTTGTTGCAAAATGCTTGCAATCTGTTGAAGAACAAGTAGAATGCAAGCATTTTGCGGTTAAGTACTTTTGCATAGATCATTCTGGGATGATATTGGATAAATTATGATGTATAAACAAGTATTTATGTTAAGAAGTGATGCTGTGTGGTAATGAATTCCTGTGAATTTGAATGTTGTATTGGTATGTTTTGGATGGATGTTGGTGGAAATTCCAGTGGGCTCATGAAAATTGTGCAATATTTTTTTTAAAAAAAACCCAATCAAAATATGGGCTACAAATTCGTATATTGCCATTTTCTACCAATGAAAAAAATATTTGTGGGCTACATTAAAAATGGGCTGCAATGTTGTGTAGTGTAAAAAAAATTATTTGGGCCAAATTCATATTGGGCCGAGCATAGTTTTTGCCTCGTAAGCAGCCATGTCACTCATCTTAGTTCAACATGACGTAGCATCCACGTCAACACTAATTGTCAAATTATGACGAATAGATTTTGTCACTACAAGTTGGGCCTTGCTGGGCTCGCCGTTTTTTATGACGACAAGGAAACGTCATTGATTTGTACAATTTGTGACGAAACCAACTAAACCGTCATGCGAGTAAATCTGTGACGCAAGATACATGATAATACCGTTTTTTGTCATAAATAAGATTCTGTGACAAATTTTTTGCATTCTATGATGAAATTGGTGCGTCATAGATTAGCAATTTTTTTGTAGTGCAAATAATAGCAGTTCAGCGTAATAATAAATATATCTTTTATAGACTTTCACTAGAATGTTTGTGGCCCCGAAAAACTTACCTGTTCGCCCCTTGACCGCGTACGAGTTTAACACAACTCCTTAGATGATGAGAAGAAATATATACTGCTGATGCATTAGCACTATTTTTTTGTTAACTTTAGAAGTTCCAGTCTTGCGCACATCTCCAGTATCTATTGGGATGGTGCTTTCTTTATTACTCTAAAAACCAAAGGAAAAGGAAATTAATTAGCTCCCATAGAGTATAAAATCATCATAGCTATACTCATTTTCTAAATTGATTACCTGTTCTGTCCTTTCTTCCCTCTATTGTGCGAGCATTGAAAGCATCTCTTTCCTAAGATCTTCTCTAATTGCTTCCCTTTGTTTTTTCTCTTCTTCTCAAATCTGCTGCCTACTTTCTTCCAATATTCTATCCCTTTCAGCAATTTCTTTTGTAAGTTGTTCTTCTAATTTTTCAACCTTGCCTTTGAGTTCAATATTTTTTCCCAATGCGCAGCTGAAATGTGTGCTTGTTCTTCAAATTGAGCATTCATTAGTTTTCTTCGCGTTGGATATTTCGCCAAATATTGATGTCCATCAGGTTTAGATGTTTTGCATCCTATGCTTTCCTTGTATGTCGATTGGAAAACATTGTTTTCCTCTTCTTGTGACAGCAATCTATCTGATAAAGCTTTCTTCTCACAAATTTTTGTTGATGCATTATCCTTAATGACTGAAAATCATTGATCAGATGATATACTCAGTTAAGAACAAAACTGAACCATGAACATTGCTATACTTACATAGACAAACTTAGATGCAGCGTTTGACCATTCTCCATTCTTCATATGAGTCATCTGAAAAAGAGTCAAATCATTTGGCTCTTCACCAGTTTCTGGGTCCCTCTATAGAGAATTAATGATATGAATAGTTATTAATGTAACAACTAAAAATTGAGATGTTTATCACATCATTACCTGCTCATAGCTAAATTGGGAATATGGTTTGGATCCCATCATGTTGGGTCTTTTCTGCTTACGATTTACAGAGGTTGTTTGGCTGACCTTCTGCAAATAGTTTTAAAATAAAATGTATTACAAATTAAATAAACGAATACTCATTTCGACATGTGTAATTGATGAAATAAATTATTTTGTAATTACAGGTTTAATATAAGTAGCAAAACAAATAAATATACATACCATTACATCAGAAGGTATAATGAAAGATAAGTAAAGTATTGTATCATCTTACTTCGCCCATGGAATTGCCTCATCAAATTTTTTGATTATATAGTGCCTCATTTGCCACATTTGAAACTTATCAACCAGCTTGATAGTAAATCATTTCTTATTATAGTCAATATTGCCAAATATGCCCAGACCCGATGGTGGTTCATTCACTGCAGCATTTTCATGACGCTCTGGACGATTCAGCTTGGTATTGATGTCTGGCATGAATCAGGAGCAAAATGTCAAAAACTCCTCTGAAATGTAACCCTTGGCTATGGAACCTTCAGGATGTGCTTTGTTCCGCACACAGCTTTTAAGCGTTCACAAGTATCTCTCAATTGGATACATCCATCTATAGCACACAGGTCCTGCCAGTTTAGCTTCATCAGTAAGATGAACTGGCAAGTGCATCATTATATCAAGGAAACTAGGTGGGAATATCATCTCAAGACAACAAAGAGTTTCTTTAATCAACAAACTTAGATTATCAAGTTCTTCAACCTCTAGCTCTTTGGAACATATTTAATTGAAGAACTTACTAAACTGAATTAATGAGATAGAAACCTCTTCAGGCAATATGTTTCGTACAGCTAAGGGTAAAATTTTTTGGAAGATAACATGGCAGTCATGAGTTTTGCCACCAGATATCTTACAAGCCTGAACATCCACCAGCCTCTTAAAACTAGAGGCATAACCATCTGACATCTTCACTCCTTCTATAAATTTGCATAAATATGTCTTCTCTTTCTTACCCAAATAGTACAATGCTGGTGGCAAATAGTACTTACCATTCTTGACCAGAGGATGTTGGTCACTCATATTCCCATATCTTGCAAATCAAGCTGAGCTTTCTCACCATCTTTTGACTTACTTGGTAGTTGCAGCAAAGTACATAATATGCTCTCACAAATATTTTTCTCAATATGCATCACATCCAAATTATGTCTCACAAGCAAAGTTTTCCAGTATGGTTGTTCAAGAAATACACTCTTCTTCCTCCAATTGTGCCATCTAGCTTCTTCTTCACGTTGCTTTCTCTTTCCTGTCATCTTTCCAAATACCACTTGCTCAAAACTTTCATATTGTTGCATCACTTGCTCACCAGTTAGTGGCACTGGAGCCTCCCTAACTTCCACCTTGTTATTGAAGCAGATTTTGTTGTAGCACCACCAATGGTTCAATGGAAGAAAGCGGCGATGCCCCATGTAGCAATGCTTGGACCCATATTTCAGCCATAAATACCATAAATATTCTGTATGCTCATGGCAGTATGGACATGCAAACTTGCCTTTGGTGCTCCACCCAGATAGCATTGCATCTGCTGGAAAATCATTAATTGTCCATAGTAAAATTGCACGCAAAGTGAAATTCTTCTTGTTCCTTTGCATCCCTCGTCTCCACACCATTAACCCAAAGAGCTACTAGCTCATCAATCAGGGGCTGCATATACACATCAATGTTCTGTCCTGAAGATTTTGACCCCGGTATTAACATTGACATCATGCAAAATGATTGTTTCAAACACAGCCAAGGTGGAAGATTGTAAGAAATTAGTATAATAGGAATGTAGTGTATATAACATTCATCATCCCAAAAGGGTTGAAGCCATCTGATGCAATACCTAGCCGAACATTGCGAGGATCAGATGCAAAATTCAGGATACTTGTTATCCACGTGCTTCCAAGCCATAGAGTCTGTAGGGTGGCACATTTTTTCATCTCTAACCAATCCATTCTTATGCCATTGCATCAGTGATGATGTGCTTTCACTCATATATAACCTTTGTAAACGAGGAATAACTGGGAAGTATCTTAGGATTTTACATGGAACATGTCGCTTGGTTGCAATAGTGCCACTCAACTCACCATTTTCATTTGAAGTGGCCATCTTCTGTCACACCCCATTTTTGAAATGCTCTGTACAACACGTATCAGTCTCTGGATCAGTAGCTGATATGCATAATACACATCAGAATGAATATCAAAAGAATACTTCGAATCTAAATAGAGATACCTGAGGTACAACCTTTAGCAAGGACACAATAAAGATCTCTCATCCAAGACCGACTGGCCAACTAAAGGCTAAGCAAGCAGCGAAAATCCAAGGCTCAAATCCAGAAGCAGAGTTGGGGAGTAGAAAAAAACCCAGCACGTCATTGTCTTCTATGCAATCTTCTCTGTCTAAAAAGCACAACAGCAAACGGGTGAGTACATAAAGTACTCAGCAAGCTCTAACACTTAGCAGGGGTATAAAAATATATGGATGCATATTCGGTTTTAGCAAGGAAAAGGCTACAGAGTTTGTTTATGCACAAAGCTAGTTTTATGCAAGGTTCTCTACAGAAGCTTTGCAAAAGGAGAGGTAAAATATTTGTTCTCTATATTTTAGTAAGTTGGTTCTGAGGGAGATGTTCATCAATCCCGTCAGTACCTATATTTTAGTTGGGCCTTCTGGCACAAAGCCATAACAGCCCAGGCACACAGTTTATAATTTCCAAAACAAGGGTAGCTACACCCACTCACACATTAAGAAATATAATAGAGACAAATCATTATGTACCCAAACATTAGCACGTCAATACTGCAACAACAACCATTTCGGAAGGATTTTAACACTCTTGCAGAGGTTATATACTGTACCCACAGGCTATGCTCCTCTTGCGCGATAGAGTTACATAACGTTTACTCCAGCAAGGTTTTCATAAATTCCACCCAAGACGCATCTAAGGGCTATCCATCAGGGTTTCAAGTCCCGATGACGCGACTATGTACTTTACCGAAGCCGGACCATGGGAGTACTCATCCACGTATTTTTCTGGTTCCCTTCTATACTGGGCACACAGACTAGGGGCTATATTCTTGGGCATACGGTCCCATGACGCAGGCTATTACTTTGTCGAAAGCCAGACACCGAGTATCTCGCGTCCTTCTCTAGGCCTCTTGTGTTCTACTGACCTCCTAGTGGCTCGATGTGGATAACCTAAGCAGGAGGGGTAAGTCCTACCCATGACAGGTTCTGTGGTTGCACGTAATCACTAAGTTGAGCGCTAATGAACTGATCCTTATATGGCAGGGGCGGCATGCTCATCCACGGCAGGTGGACCAGACCGAAGCTTAAACACCTAGCTCAACACCTTTGTGCGACCCGCCGCACAACCAGAATCACCCATCTTCACCTAACTCATGTTGTATTAATCCCATCCTATTTTATTTTACTCACACCACCAAACTCATTTTAACACATTTCGTAAATATTTAGTGTATGGTGTGGCAATGACTAGCATCGCAAGAGGGGTCCTAAGCATTCTAATATCAGGGCAACTTTCTGTTCATTAAAAGTATTTAACAACGGAAATCCTATGGTTAACAAGGTGGTATCATCAACAGGTATTCATGGTATTTAATATTAATGTCTAGCGACCCACACTAATATCCATAGAGCAATCAATCAATTAGAATTATAACTAACACAATGTTTCAAATCAAAATATCATGCATAGCAGTATAAGTAGGCACTATGGGAGCAATAGTAAAATATAGGCTAAATATGATCAAAGAGTTAGAGCTTGCCTGTAAACTCCTAATCTTCCGAGCTTGATTCTTCAAGCTCTTCTTCCAAAATTCAGATCTTCAACTTTGACTTGGTGTCTAGAACTTCAAGCTTCTCCTGACTCGGTCCTTCTGGCTCCTCTTGAAGCTTGGTTCTTCTTCGAACTCGACGTTATCTACGCGATAAAATACACCTAATAAAATTATCGCAAAATAAATGAAGATTGAAAAAAACGATAAAGTCCAAATAAACTCCACATAAGAATCCAATTAAATCCAAAGGGAAAGCCGAGGGTAAAATCATGCATGCTGCTGTGTTATCACATTGTGGCTTAAGCTACTGATGGTATTATACTTGCCATGTCATTTAATTATTTGGTTCTAATATACAGGAAACTTTTAGTGGCTAGCACTTAACTATTTAATCTAATTGACATAGTTAAACTATTACATTCCAGCTGACAAGTGTTACCTAAACTAGTATACTTGCTAATGCAGAATGACAGCATGCTAGTGCGGTTGAGATGTATATGTGTTCCATTTAATATTATATAGCTTCCAACATGGATGAAACCTACAATGACTTAGAAGTAAATTACTAAGCTTTCTAATGTGAAGTTGCCACTACTAGAAAAACTGTTTTTGCAGGCGGTTCTAGACCCCTCAGTACAGGTGGTTTCAGCTTCCACTGCAATTAGTGAGCCTGTAAAAATCATCCTTTTATACACGAGTTTAAGTGATCCACTTGCACAAATACCATTAGTGCAGGCGGATTTCCTTAAGCCACCGCCTGCACTAATGGACATAGTGTAGGATTAGTTGTTAATAGACTTTTTTTAAGTTATGGTTATGTCTTGCACTAGTTTGAGTATTAGCGCTACATGTGGGTTCAATCCTAATTGTTGTATTATCTATTTCTTGATTACTTGTTTGTTCTTGTCGAAGGTGGGAGTTTTTCATTTTATGGTGTCATGCTTAGCTATGCTTAGACCTATAGAATTTGAATCTCAGGAAAGTCACCACCTTTTTGTTAGTATACGACCTTTACCTTTTAGCTAGTATGGTTGGTTATTTTATCATTTGAAATGATGAATTGGAGACCGGACTGAGATGATGTATAGGATGGTTTGGGGAGGCTCGGCCTTCACGGTGGTACTCCGTCTATGTCGATTAAGGATCGACTGTAGTTAATATTGCCCTAAACACTTTTCGTTCATATCACATGTCGAATATAATGGTAAGACAAGCCGAATATCTCATTTGCATACTGACGTTTGGACGATGACGGCATGTATTGAGTGACACGCACGAGTGGCCGCTGGGCTCCTACGAGACATGAGACCGGTCCTCTCTGACATGTCGATAGTCTAACCGTTCGAGAATAGATATGAAAGAAGGGTTGACATGAGTGCCCTCTTATGCAACGCCACGAGTTGCATAAGCCAGATGGTTAAGTCATGTCGATACAGTTAGACTCTTGTCACATCCCAAAATATCCAATTTGAGAATGTGAACATTTTCAATAATAAAAAAAATGAAAATTTTCAATTATTAAAGGATTTTATCTATATATTTAATTGTTCTAAATGTATTCAACATCACCCTTATTTCGTCACACATCAACAGGCTTGTTATAGTGTATTTAAGTGCCGCCCCGACGCTCTCTCTCCTCCCCAACACTCGCCTCTTCGCCCTCACTGCGCCTCCCGTAGAAGCCGTCGCAGCCCGAGCCGACCCCATGCCGCTCTTTCCCAAGCCGCACCGTCCCCTCCCCGGCCTTCCCCGTCGAGCGCCACCACCTACCAGAGCCGCCTGACGTTAGCGAAGCTCGGAGCCGCCACTTCGCCGACGCATCCCCACCTCCAGTCGTCCTCATCCTCGATTAACCCAATGGTGAGCCTCTACTGGTCATCCTCATTGTTTTGAGCCCAAAACCATTGAGAAACTTGCACTGACAAGCATGGGCGAGCTCACCAGCCATGGCACCATCACTGTCGACGTCGGGCGACAGGGCGCCCCGCTGCGTGCCCTCTGCGCTGTCCGATATGGGACGAGCGGCCCAGATGAGAACAACCCTTTCCTTTTAGATCTAATTAAACACCATCCGTTAGATCTCGATCCGGTGACCCAGATGGTGCCACGTGTACCTTTTAAATCGGATCCATCTAATACAAAATCGAAGGCCCAGATTAATCCGCAAATTCCACATATAAAAATAAATCAGTTGGCATTACTGCATCAACATGACCATGAACTGATGTCAGCAGTCCTTTTTAAATAAAAAAATTAGAAAATCAGGGATAATGATTTAGATTTGAATATTAAATATATTGTTAATCTTAATAATAATTATCCTAATAAGAATAATGATTATCATTAATAATATTACTAATAAATATAAGTATAATAAATAAATATAATAATAGGCAACTTTATAGAAAAAATAACCTATAATTTTATTAAATTACAAATTAGTCCCTACAATGTTCCAACTTTATATTTTAGCCCTCTTCATGATAATATTAATACATAGAGCAATAATAATGCTAATAATAATATATAATATAATAATAATACTAATAATGAGAATTTTATTTCGCAATAGTAATAATAATTCAGATAATTAGTAATAATTCCAAAATGTCATAACATGATAATAGTGACAGTAAATATTAATATTATTAGTTAATAATAATTATACTAACAATTTATTTATGAATCATAATTCTAATAGTGATTATTATTCTAATAATAGTAATCATTATTAATATTAATAATATAATTAATGATAATAAAATAAATAATAATAGCAAATACAAATGATAATAATAATAACAGTATACTAATAAAGTAATGGCAATGAACTTATGCTGAGAATAATAATGTTAGAACATTATTTATAACTAAGTCCTTATAACAATAAATTATAAAATAATACCTATCAATTAATAAATTATATTTTAAATCCCAAAATCTTATAAATTAATATATCTCATTGTTTTAATATAATAATTTACACCTAAGCCCTAAGAACTTAAATTTTAATTATGCTTGAATCCCTTGAACCATATAGAGACAGGGACAGTTTTGGGTAGCTCTTCGCTTGCTCCGAGAGTTCTCTCATTCGAGGCTTCGACAGTTGAGCCAATGCCTACAGAGCCACCACCGACAGTTTCTGAGGCAGAGCCAGCAGCCACCACAACCGAGTGGCCTAGTAGAGCAGATGCAGCTGTCCTGGTTGAGGTCGGATATACTTTAGAGGAGGCAGCTCCAGCCCTTGCCAAAACACGTTCAGATCAGCTAGCTTCAGCTAATAGCAAGGAGCCTCTCTAACATCGTCTTCTGGTTTGAGTACTTTCGATGACACTGAGCAGCCAGGAGGAGATGAGGCTGCAGCTGAGCCAGCTTCAGAGGAGCAGCTACCAGTTGTCACTGCACCTGACTCTCTAGCCGTGTCAGCAGAGAATTAGACTTCTCTAGGTCTAGGGTGTCGGGAGTGTGCCTTTTGGTTGTACTGTTTTGAGAGGCTAGCTATCTAGGAGGGAGGCCGTGGATGGGTTGCTAGGGATCTGGACCTTATTTAGCGAATTTCATTGGCTCGTTGTGATATTTTGATAAGCTTGTGTTTATTTGCTCATTTTATCTCATTGAGATACACTTGGTTTCTAGACTAATCCCTTGTTTTTATTGTAGTTACCTCTCTCTGTGATGTGATTGTCTTGCAGGTTCTCTTGTGCGTTGCGCTCCTTTAGTATTTTTACATGCACTAACCTTTGTCTATCCAGCTTTCCTCCTCTCTATATGTTTCCTCGATGCCATCTTTTTGCGTGATAAGATGACAAAGGGGAGAGAGCTAACAAACAAGAGAAGAGGAGGGGAAAGAGAGTTTCAAAAAGGATAGAGGGGGAGAACTCATGCATTTTAAGGGGTAAGTATTCTTTCGAGATGTGTTTCTTTCTTCTCTTTTCATATCATCTCGTTTGAGCTTGTTTGTAAGTACTATGGTTGTCATCAATCACCAAAAAAGAGATTGTAAGCTTTATGATCTTTGAAGTCTTTTAAAAGGTATTAATAGATTTTGGTGATTGAATGAACACCATAAATAACGATTGTGATTATAGGTACCACTCTGCATTTACTACATCAACATGGTGGGCTTCATTGATGAATGACAAGGATGATCCCTAGATGAGGGGTTTCAAGCATCGGTGGACAAAGGCTAAGGACTAGCTAGAGAGTCTATAGAATCCCATAGAATCGTCGGTACTATTAAGGGGGGTCAAGTCATTCGTTCTCGGGTCATACAAGTGTTACGATGTATGAATGCTCTTAGTTACCTCAAAACACACCGAAGCTGGCAGAGCAAGCAAAGCAAGCGTAGCCAATGTCGAGTTGAGGAAGAAGACCCAAGGTTTCAGTTGCAGAAGAGCCACCAGACAGTCCGATGATCCAAAAGATGCGAAGTCCAGAGAGAGGTGCTCTCTGGAGTCGAAGTGGAGGACACTGGACAGTCCGCTGAGCCTGAAGACGAAGTCTAGAATAGATGTCTCTGGAAGTCCAAAAGTGAGAGTCACTGGGGTGTCATATGGAATGAATTCCAAAAAGGTTGTTTTGCTGATCTGCTGACACATGGTGTCACCAGATAGTCCAGTGACTGGTAAAAGCAGTCAACTTTATGACATCACATTCTAACAGTTGTTTCTGGGCTTGGAGCCTATTTAAACCGTGGAGGGGTCATTTAAAATCGGGAAGAGCAAGCAGCATCATGATGAGTTCGTTGGCACCATCGACTGACCTCCAGCACAAGATCACGACGACTACTTCGAGAACCTCCTCAACAAGCCTTGCTCGAATCACGCGACTTTGGTTAGATACCTCTACAAAGAATGCTGCCTCATGAAGCAGTTCTTGAGGGGCGACCTCTGACCTCAATAGCGTCCTCGTTGGACCGACCCACCTGCTAAGGATGGTGAAGGTAACGGAGGCCCTTCTTTTCCCAAGCCAGAAGGTTGCCTTATGATCTTTGATGGTCAGTGGCTTACGAGTCTCGACGCCGTCACAAGCTTACCTTGAGGGACTTCAACATCGCCAGCCCAGCTGTCCCAACCTACCTCAAGTAGTTGGAATCGCCGATCACCTTCCACTGGTCCGACCACCCTGACGAGCTACCACAGCCGAGACGACTTCCGCTCGTGCTTGAACCCATCGTCAACATCACTTGGCTCATCAAGTTCTCCATGGACGGCGACAGCGCCCTCAACATTCTCTACATCAACACCTTCAACACTATGAATCTTCCAAAGTCGAACATCATTTCGAGCAGCACCCCATTTCACGGAGTCATTCGCGAGGATCGGGCCATACCCCTCGAGCAAATCGACCTCCCAGTCACCTTCGGCGATCAAAAAAACTTAAGGATGGAGAAGCACACCTTCGAGGTGGTCAACTTTATCGGCATTATCATGCCATCCTCGGATGACCGTGCTACACCAAGTTCATGATCGTCCCTAACTACGTTTACCTCAAGCTGAAGATGCCCAGCCTCAATGGTGTCATCACCGTCACATCGTGCTTTTAGCATGCTCTGGCCTACACGAAGGAGAGCTGCAAGTTGGAATTGGCCCTCGTCGGGTCGACCGAACAAGCGGAGCTCCCGAAGACTGCAGGGTCAGATGGCATCCTCGACTCCAAATCTTTGACCTCGACATCTTTTGAATCCGCCAACGACTCCAAAGAGACCATCATCGATCCTTCCAATCCGGCCAAGAAGGTTAGGGTTAGGACAACACTTTTTGACAAATAGGCAACGCTTATTGACTTTCACGTTGCAAATTGGGACGTCTTCTCCTGGAGGCCCGCTGACATGCCATGTATCCCAATGGAAGTCGTCGAGCACTCCCTCAACATCATCTCTGGATCTTGACCAGTCCAGCAAAGACTCTAACGCCTCGACGATGATAAGTGATGGGCTATCGGGGAAGAAATCGTGAAGCTGCTCGACGCCAACTTCATCAATGAGGTCTACCACCCCGAGTGGCTCGCAAACCTTGTAATGGTCAAGAAAAATAATAGAAAGTGGTGTATGTGTGTTGATTATACCAGTATCAACAAAGCATGCCGGAAGGATTCATTTTCTCTGCCACGCATCAACCTGATCTTTTGTCAGGTCGTGGTAATTCTCGATTTGGTAGAGATGCGACACACAATCAATCTGACATCAAATCAACACGATTCAAACCCTACAATCGCAGCATCACTTTTTCTCTAGCTATCAACAGTGCACACACGATTAACCTCGTTAAGAAGGCTAATCCTAGCCTGTGAATCGAAGAACACAAGCAAAATCAAGAAAGAACGCAACTCAATTGTGAAATTGAGTTAAATCACGAAGTTAGAATCCAACAAACTGGCAAGCGACGAAACTATTTGACAACAGATTACAAACTAAGCAAAACCTATCTCTAATGTTGCGGCTACTGTTGATATAGAGGTTAGGATGTCCTTAGGGGGCAAACTCTAATACTAATGGGCCTAGTAAAGATACGCAGCCTAAGTGCCAAAAAATGGTGTCACAACGCTCTAACAGATTCTGGACATCCTATTGTTTTGGCGATTACAGGAGATCTAGAAAGTATTTTCACGCAAGATTAGATCCATTGGAATGCTTATCTCCTTAGCTTTCCATCCATATCGAGAAGGTCCAAAACAAAGCTCGTATGCATATGAGACATCTTTCTTAGTGCAGGCTGATTTGGAGTCTGACTCAGACTGAATCCTGAGTTGGATTGGATCTCCTCCGGGGTTGAACGTGCCTTGCTGATCTTGAGCATCTCTAAGTCCTTTTTCATGTTTCACTTGACCCTCTCTAATGTTCCTAATCATGATAAAGTCATTAGAAAGAAATCTATTCTTAAAGAAAGGAATACATATGTTTAGGAACGAGCCCACCTCTAATCTCAATTGTCGCTCGTGAGTTTCATCAATACTAATTTGATGAGCCTTGTGTTTATGTAAAAGAGAGTGTCCTTATCATCATTCTCTTCTTATTTTGGAGTCATCATCGACTCAAGTTCATTGTCAGGACGTCGATTCCACCATGCCTGCAACCTGCATGAAAAAGAGGAGGCAATGGGGTATTTGAATGCAATCACTTGGTGGCTCAAAGATCCTTATAATCTCATCACCAGAGAACAGACGTAGTCGTAGTATCCCATGCTCTAGCTATGGGAATGTGCTATTGCATCATCAGGACTTGGAAAACCTCGAGAGATGACCCCTATTGCATCTTGAGGTGGAACTTGTGGTAATGATAGCGTGTCGAAGTGAACATTATGCGACTCTGTTGATCAAGAGAAGCATAGCTTGTGGGTACAGCATAACCTCTGCAGAGTATATAATCCATCCGAAATGCCTGTTGTCACGGTATTGACACACTACAGCTTGGGCTCACTTTGAATAGTCTTGATATTATCCTTGCTGGAATGAGTGGATATAGGTGCCCGTGTTTTAGAAATAGGTGCCCGTGTTTTGAAAAGCGTCTGACTGAGATAGTGGAGGCCCTTCTAGTTAAAATTTGAGAACTGACAGGAAAGGTGACTTCTCCCCTAGGTCCAACCTCTAAAATACTGATAGGATAGGAACTCTTTTCTTCCTGTATGAAAACTTTTCCATAGAGAACCTGCATAAAGTATTGCTTTCGCTAAAGAGAAAACCCTAGCCATTCCTTGTTGGGCATCTATGCATGAATAAAGCCCTATGTAGGGTTAGGGCTTATTGAGTACTTTTCATACTCACCTTTGCTGCTACTGTTAAGAGGAAGAAAAAGATGATGCTGAGTTCGATGGCGACATGTGGGACTCTCGTTCTTCACGCAAGTTTGCCTGTGGTTTTACTTCTTGTCTTTCTCTCTTTTGTAATGACTGCTTTAGGTTGTTAACTCACCTCGCTGGGTTGTAATTTAAGACTTATCTGTAAGACTATTTGGGACAATATATGTAATAACTATGCTATGTGCAATGAAACTACAATGTACATGCGTGTCAACTACTGATCCAAGGATTAGTATAGTATACATGGGGTATCCCAGAAATGAAGTATGACAGAGTGATAACAGAGCCATACTTGCCTGTAGGACGAGACCGTAAGAACCCTAAACATGGGAGAGTGATATTTTTGAAATACAAACTATTTTATAAACCTTACCACGGTAGGAACTTCGTAGTCCCTCTTGCTATATTTATAAAACTTTTTTTACTGACTCTGACCATCTTTCTTTGCAGATGGCTCGAACGGGTGGACCTACATGGGAGCCGAGGCAGTCAACCTCACCGGATTTCCTCAGATCCTAGCTCGCACGTTGACTCAGTTTGGGTACACCGCCCCCATGCTATACCGTTGGAAGGAGCACAAGGGTGACCTGCGTTGGAGCCACGTGTGCGAGATGGAGGCCAGTCTCCCCTCTGGCCACATGCCTCCCCGGACCTTGCCTGCATCAGAGCCACCTTCTTCGACACAGTGCAGGCTACGACATGCGAGGCTTTGCTGACGTTCTGTTCAGCGAACCTGGAGCACACTGGGCCCATCCCGGTGAAGTACTTCTCGGTTTTGCAGGACGACGACCCCATATGGACTTGTCGTATGGACACTCTAAGAGGACCTACCAGGGTTGTGGACAACTCCACCTTGGTGGAGACTGCGTTGTATGTGACAAGATCAAGGACACCGAGAAGTGGGGGTTGAATTAGTGGACATATAGGACTTAATTTGCTATAAGCTTAAATAATGAGACTCAATCAAAACAAGAGTAATCCTATGCAATTCTAATAGGCTAAGATCTCTAACAATGCTAGTGTAAAGTAAAGACAATAAGCAAACACTACCACGATAGCCACCAAGAGTAATCACAAAGCAACTCAATAATATAAAATGCGAAAAGTAAAGAGAGAGAGTCAAGAGAATGTTTAGCGATTTTTTCCGAGGTCTCAAAAGGTAGGTGCTTTCCCCTAATCCTCGTTGAACCACTCCCGTCGGAGTCTTGTTTCCTCCCGTCGTTCTCAGAACGATGCTCACAAGGGTACGCTTCACTCTCAGAGTGAAGACACCAGCGGCCCAGCTGTCGCACACAATACCCAAGCGCTAGAGCAAGCCTCCAAGGCTCGGGCCTCACTCTTGGTTTCCTTTTGAGCGAGGGACCCGAAACCGCATACAAACTTGGCGTTGTCTTCCACAATCTCCTCGAAAGCTCGAACACAGACTCCTAGCCAGTCTAGTCTGTCAAGACCAAGAGTAATAGGCAAAAATCACTCCTCTCAAACCCCAGAAGCTTTAGAAGTGTATGAATGGTCCCTATTACTCACCTATTAGCACCAAAGATCACTCCTCTCACAAGTTTGCTGCAGCAATTCAGACCTCAAGCACAAGGCAAAACGTCTCTCCTCCATGGTTTAAATAGGCTCCAAGCCTAGAAACAACTGTTGAAACGTGATATCATAAATCTGTCTGCTTTATCCAATCACCGAACTGTTCGGTGACTGCTCTCACTAGACTATCTAGTGAATTGTCTTCTCGCAGACCAGTGAAACACCCTCTCTGTAATATATTCCATGTGACACTAAACTGTCCAGTGCATACCTTCACTGGATTGTTTGGTAACCTTCTCTTTTGGACTTCTAGAGACACTTCTTCTGGACTTCAGCTTCTAACTCACCGAACTGTCCGATCACTGCACCAGCGGACTGTCCAGTCACTGCTCCACATCGACTACATATAACACTCTAGAGTGGCTCCTCTAGGGCTCACCGAACTGTCTGGTGACTACATCTTCAGTTGGACTTTAGCTTCGGTCTTCGACTTCACTTTCTCTACCATCTTTAATGCTTTTTGAGGTAACTAAGGAGTATTCACACCCTCTAATACTTGTATGATAGGAGATTAATGACTTGACCCCTTAATATGATGTGTATGTGGTTCTCGATCTTCCGTCAGGTCGTGATAACTCTCGATTTGGCGGAGATGCAACACACAATCGATTCGGCCTCAAATCAACATGATTCGAACCTCGCAATCGCAGCACCACTTCTCCTTTTGTTTATCAGCCATGCGCACATGATTGACCTCCCCAAGAAGGCTAATCCTTGTCTGCAAATCGAAGAACACAAGCAAGAATAAGGAAGAATGCAACTCACTTGCGAAATCTAGATTGAATCACGAAGTTAGATAACCAACAAATCGTCAAACGGTGAAACTATTTCATTACAGAGAAAAACTAATCAAAACATATCTCTAATGACAACAGCTACTGAATTTATAGAGTTTAGGTCGACCTTAGGGGCAAACTTAATAGTAATGGGCCTAGAAAAGATACAAGGCCCAAAGGCCAAAAGATAGTGTCGCGGCACTCGGGCAGTTTCTGGACGTTATATTGTTTTAACGAGTCCCACTAATTTTGGTCAAATTTGGAGATGAGGCTGGTTCCGTTGAAAAGGTTATCTTGTTAGCTTTCCAACTATATCCAGAACATCTAAAACGGAGCTTGTACGAGACTGAGGCATCCATTTTAGTGCAGCTTCTCCAGGAGCCCGAGTCATACTCGAATTCGAGTTGTTTGGATCTCCTCCGAGGTCGAACGTGCGATTCTGATCTTGAGCATCTCAAAGTCCTTCTTCATGCTTTGTTTGACTCTCTTCAATATTCCTAATCATAATAAAGTTATTAGGTAGCAATCTGTTCTCAAAGGATGGAAGACATGTGTTTTGGAACGAGCTCACCTCTAATCTCAATTGTCGTGGGTGAGTTTTATCAATACTACTTTGAGGACTTTTATGTGTATCTAAAGGAGTGATGTCCTCGTCATAATAGTACCGGCGTTCCTATAGACTCTCTAGCTAGTCCTTAGCTTTGGTCCTCAGACGCCCGAAACTCCTCTTCTTCGGATCGTCCTTTATCATCCACCGAGGAAACCCACTATTTTGTAAAGATATGCGAAGTGGAACCTACAATCACAGCCATTACCTATTGTGTTCATTCAATCACCAAAATCAATTCATACCTTTTAAGAGGTCATTAAGCTTACAATCTCCCCTTTTTTGGTGATTGATGACAACTATAGTACTCACAACAAAATTTCAAACGAGATGATATAAAGCAAACTGTCACTGCACCACATAGGAATAGATATAGGTTTTAAGCAATGTAGGTAAGTGACACACATAGATATCCTTGCGGTGAAACAAGCACATATCACCGATCAAATAAAGCAAATAAGATCAACAGTGATATCGACGAACTAATGACACAATTCAAATAATAGCAATGCATCCAAATTGTGACACTAGCGACAGGAGGACTTATTGTCATATCAAAATATGCAAGAGATAACCTCAATATTGCTGAAATCTGCCAACTGAATCGCCTAAAACTTGACTGATTGTTTGGTTATCCAAAACCCTACTAAGGGTTTTAGAGAGAAGAGGATAGGGCTTGGTGTATTGACAATCAATGTTGAGAATGCGAGCAAGGGCGGTGCGCAAGGGTGGCGGCGAAGCATGGTGGCGGCGCGGTGGCACTAGGCATGACAAGGGAGCGGCACGACGAGCTGGCTGCGAGGGCACAGCGGTGCACCAGAGATAGGAGCGTGAGAGCAGCGTGAGCAGCGGCGACGACCGATGCAGGTGCCGCGGCGGCTGTAGGCGGACACAAAGGCAGCAGGTGGTGCACAGTCGGCGATGGCGGCGATCGTCGGCAGTCAGGTGACGAAGAAAAGGAAACGCGCATGAGAGATGGAGTGAAATTCGATATACGTGCGGTTATGATAAAACAAATAAATGGCCAAGATTGAAGTCAAATGAAAATGAAAGGCCGAGATTTTGCCGAAGGAACCAATCACCATACTGTCCGATCTAAACATTTTGTCCGGCGACTATAAAAGTCCGGACTGTCCGGTGTCTGCCGACTTCTAGTTCCAGAGAAGCACCTGCTTCATCTTCCAATCACTGGACTTTCTGGTGAACCAGCTAGATTGTCTGGTGTCTGTCCGACTCTGCAAAGTGATGATCACAATGTTATAGTCACTGGACTGTCCGATGAGGGCACCGGATTATCCAGTGACCTCAAGGAATTGCAGAATCAAAGAATTTTTTTTCTACAATTCATGTGTTTTCCTGTAAGAACCAAATAAACACCACACTTATATAGAAAGGGAACTCTCAAACACTCCTAGATAAACCTCGAAGGGTTTATAGTTTTTGCAAAACACAATAAGATCGAGCAATAAAACCCAAACGAGAAGGCGCCAAAAAAGGAATATATGAACCCATGTTCACAATCCGTGTAAGTGAAAGTCTTAGAGACCGTTACACACAAGGTTCAACGGCATGAAGCGCAGCTTGTGAATCTATTTGGGCAATGTAGTCACTATCTCCGAGGATAACGCCTCCTCCGTGGTTCCTATATGCAATGTATGCTCAACAAGCTAGCTAAATGCAGGGAATTTAAAGCATGTCATGTAGACGCAAGTAAATTTAAAGACATTGCATAAAAAAACCTATCCAATGCCAAGTTTGGTCTATATCAAGCTTGTTCACTATAAACCCACCGCTTTGCCTTGAGATAGCCAAACCACCTTGTCAAGCTCTTCCTCCATGCTTATGGATATCTCAAGATGGTTAGGCATTGACTAATTTTTTTTGTTCTTTCCTTTTATCTTTTTGATGAGGACATCCCTTCATTGGATACACACAACGCTCCTCCAGCTACTATAACTCGTGCACAACAATTGAATTTAGAGGTGAGATCATTCACAAATATATGTTTTCTTTTCGTTGAGAATAGATGGCTACCTAATGATTTTACTATAATTAGGAACATTGAAGAGTATCAAAGGAAGCATGGAGGAGGAATTGGAGATGCTCAAGACCAGCAAGACACGTTTGACCCCAGAGGAGAGTCAATCCAACTCGGAGTTGAGTTGCCACCGGGTTTCAGGAGCAGTACGCACTAAAACAGACACCCAGGTCGTATACGAGATCTGTTTTGGACGTCCTAGATATGGTTGGAAAGCCAACAAGATAATGTTTCCAATGGCATCGGTCTCATCTTCAAATTCGACTGAAATCAGTGGGAATCGTTAAAACAAGATGACATCCATAAATTGCCTCGGGTGCTGCGATACTATCTTTTGGCCTTTGGACCGTGTATCTTTTCTGGGCCCATTTTTATTTGGGTTTGCCCCTAAGGTCATCCTACACTCTATGTAATCAGTAGCCGCCATCATTAGGGTCATGTTTTTGATTAGTTTTCCTCTGTTATGAAACAATTTTGTCGTTTGACGGTTCGTTGGTTTTCCAACTTCGTGATTTAATTCAGATTTCACAATTGAGTTGCATTCTTTCTTGTTCTTTCTTGTGTTCTTCGATTCGTAGGCTGGGATTAGCCTTCTTGGCGAGATCAATCGTGTGTGCACGATTGATAACCAGAGGAGAAGTGGTGCTGCGATTGTGGGGTTTGAATCGTGTTGATTTGAGACCAGATCGATTGTGTGTCGCATCTCCACCAAATCGAGAGTTACCACGACTTGACGGAAGATCAAGAACCATGTACACATCACTTTTTACACATGATGCAAGATAGTGCAAACTAGTCCACAAAGGAGTCCTAACTATCATGCAAGGCAAAAATAGAAACCTACTTTATATGTACAAGAGAAAACCTCTTTGAAGAGTAGATTGACATTGAAGCTCGATCTCATATGGTCGACTTCTAAAATCTTCAATTTGCTTCTCGGTCCACCACCTTCATCGCTTCACTTCTTCCTAGGAACCAAAGAGAGTTTAGACATTCTCTCTCGATCCACGATCACTTTGGAGACTCAAATCATCTTGACTGTCTGCTTGTCATTTGGCGGTTCGAGTGGCTTGGTCTTCACCTTTCCATACTTGTCTCTAAAGAGCTTGTAGTGCACATCTTCATGGAAGAGGTTAGCATTAGGCATAATCTTAGGCTCACTCACCTTGGGACAATCCTTGCAGCGGTGTCCATCACGGCAACACTTCTCACAATAATAGTCATCCGCCATGAGCGGGGCTATCAAAGCGGGATCTCATATTCGTTACCAATGATGTTGATAGAGGAAGGATATGATCCTAGGCCCTTGTGGTTGTGGCTGTTGACAAGGTTTCGGCTTAGGATTTTCTTTTAAATTTGCCTTCCTCTAGTAAGCCACTCAAAAGCATCCATCACGGCCTCTCTCTCCTCTTTGAGCTTGTTTATTCCTTTAAAATAGATGGCTCAAGAGAAGTACTCTCCTTGAAAAGGGTTAGATTGCAAGAAGTAGAAGCTTCATTTAAATGCTTAGAAGAGTTCAAGAGAGAGTCAAAGTCAAGAGCTTGATGGGTGAGGACCAGTGCCTTATGCTTTTCACTTAGCTCTACGTGCTTCTGCTTGAGAGACTCATAAGACTCACGTAGAACACCATGAGAGTGCTTTAGGGCATTGAGCTCACCCTCAAGCTCTCGAACTCTGAATACCGCTACTTCGTGCTCCTTAGTCACCACCTCAATCTTCTTGGTCTTCTTGATGATGGTTTTGCTTGTCTTCTCAAGAAAGAGGATTAGATCATTGTAGCTAGGTCTATCATCCTCATCATCATAGTCCTATTTTTCTTCTTCAAGATCATCATATTCATCCAAGCCCTCACAGCTTCGGGCCATCAAGCAAAGAGGTGGTGATGGTAGCTCATTGGAGGAGCTCATCATAGCAATACCCGCAAGCTCTTCTTCACTAGAAGAGGAAGAGTCTGAATCATCATCATCAGTGAGCCACTCACCAACAACGTAAGCCTTGTGCGGGGACTTCTTGTTTTCCTTACTCTTGCTCTTCTCTTTGATGAAGAACTTCTTCTTGAACTTCCTTTTGGGCTTGTGTTCTTCATCCTCACTCTCACTAGATGTTTCCTTCTTGCTCTCCTTCTTGGGCTTGAGACGCTCCTTAGGAAAATGGCCTTTTTTGCCACAATTGAAGCACTCAGAGTCCCGCTTCGAGGAAAAGGGTCTTTCCTTACTAAATAGCTTCTTCATTAAGAGCGCAAGGTCCTCATTGTCGCTCTCATCATCCTCATCCTCCTCCATCTTCTTCTTCTTATTCTTGCCATTGGGAGATTCTTTAACTTGAAGGGCAACATTCTTGGGCAATTAAGAGTCGGTGGAGGTGCTCAACATATACCCCTCATAGGCCATGAGCTTGCCAAGCATGACGTCCATGGTGAGAGTAACCAAGTTGGCTTTGAAGAGACATGTGACAATAGCGTTGTAGCTTGGCGGCAATAACCTTTAGAGCTTCCTCATGATTTCAACATCTTTAATTTTTCTCTTGAGGCACAAGTTGTTGATCTCCTCTACCACTACAGGCAAACGAGAGTAAACAACGTTAACTTTTTCATGTGGCAACATAGTGATAGAGTCATATTTGTTATTTAGAACATAGTAACGCTCTTCCTTAGTCTCGACGGAGCCCTCATGTATATTTTGCAATTAAGACTATATTTTATGAGTGTTGCAAGAAGCATTAATTTTAGAAAATACATTCTTAAAAATGCACCCAAAGATAGCATTCTTGGCCTTTGCATTAAACTTGATAAAGATAAGATCAAATCTCTCATTCTCATTTGTAGTGTTTTGGGTCACATGCCACGCTTTCCCTTTAATTGACTCTAGATAGGCTTGCATACGCACCTTCCAATATAACTAATCGTCCCCATCAAACACGGGCGGACTCTCCATTCCGTTCAGCATTCTTACTAAGACGGTGAAGCCAAAAAATGAGCACTTGATTCTGATACCACTTGAAAGAATTAAGGGCACAAATAAGAGGGGGTTGAATCGGTGGACTTATAGGACTTAATTTGCTACAAACTTAAACTATGAGATTCAATCAAAATATGAGCAATCCTATGCAATTCTAGTAGGCCAAGACCCCTAACAATGCTAGTGTAAAGTGAAGACAATAAGCAAGCACTACCACGATAGCCACCAAGATTAATCACAAAGAAACCTAGCAACTCTACTCAACAATATGAAATGCGGAAAGTAAAAAGAGAGTCAAGAGAATGCTCAGCGATTTTTTTCGAGGTCTCAGAAGGTAGGCGCCTTCTTCTAATCCTCATTGAACCACTGCCGTCGGAGTCTTGGTTCCTCCCATCGTTCCCGAGATGATGCTTACAAGGGTACGCTTCACTCCTGGAGTGAAGACACCGACTGTCTGGCTATCGCAAACAATACCCAAGTGCTCAAGCAAACCTCCAAGACTTAGACGCTCACTCTTGATGTCCCTTTCGAGTAAGGAAACCGAAACCACGTACAAATTTGGCGTCGTCTTTCACAATCTCCTCGGAAGTTTGAACACCGACTCCTAGCCGGTTTACGCTGCCAAGACCAAGAGTAATAGGCAAAGATCACTACTCTCAGGCTCCACAAGCTCTAGAAGTGTATGAATGCTCTCTGTTACTCTTCTACTAGCACTAAAGATCTTCAATCTTGACTTGTGCTCTCTTGCCTCTCACAAGTTTGCTCTAGCAATTCAGATTTCTGGCACATGGCAAAATGTCCCTCTCCACGGTTTAAATAGGCTCCAAGCCCCGAAACAACCGTTGGAACATAATGTCATAAAGCTGTCTGCTTTATTCAATCACCAAACTGTTCGGTGATTGCTCCCACCAGACTGTCCGGTGATTTGTCTTCTCGTAGACCAGGGAAACACCCTCTCTAGGATCCATTCCATGTGACACCAGACCGTCCAGAGCACACCTTCACCGGACTATCCGATGACCTTCTCTTTTGGACTTTCAAAGACACCTCTTCTGGACTTCAGCTTGTAGCTCACTGAACTGTCCAATCACTGCATCACTAAACTGTCCGGTGACTGCTTCACCTCGACTCCAAAGAGCACCTGTCACACCCCAACGTGTAAAACACTCAAAATGTACATCACCTGCTTGTTAGGGGCAAAGTTCAATCCCTAGAGCAATTCCAATTCAAATCTGAATTCAACTAAATTAAGAAAATAAATGCCAAACAAACCCATTTCAAAAAATCACCTTTTTTTAAAGAAGTGTGCCAATGTGAAAATACCATAATTAACTATACACATAGGAGAATTTTGGAGAATTTATTAGAATTTTTGCAATTCATATAATGCCCCTAACAACCAAGTCAAATTTCAGAAGTCAACGTTTTGTATAATTTATAATTCAAAATCCGTGCAGATTCAAAACTTTGTCCAAAACAAAAATTGTTTGAAATATCACGATCCATCACCACAAAAAGTTTCATAATTTTTCAAGGCCGGGAAGTATGGTTTCTAGAGGAAAAACAGAACGCA
This sequence comes from Zoysia matrella, assembly GCA_001602295.1. Taxonomy (NCBI): domain Eukaryota; kingdom Viridiplantae; phylum Streptophyta; class Magnoliopsida; order Poales; family Poaceae; genus Zoysia; species Zoysia matrella. The sequence continues at coordinate 149,052 of BCLG01000589.1, read as the reverse complement.
GTTTTAATCTCTCAGAATTTTGAAATTTCTGACAGCCCCACCTGCCAGTCCCTGTTCTTTTGTTCTTTCTCCTCATTGGACAGCTTGGGCGGTAGCCCCTGAGCCTGGACGCCATAACCAGGTGTGCAGCTCTTCTTCCCCTTCTCTTCTCCCTCCCCATTTCATTCCCGCACACAAGAGCAGCAGAGAAAAGTGAGTGGATGGCCACCTGCTAGCTGCCCCTGCCATCAAAAAAATCTTCAGTGAGGGTTGCTAGGATGTCCCCCATTGACCTGAAGCACTGGTTCTTCTTTTCTCTCCGTTGATGTGCAAGTTTGGGGTTCATCTTCGTAGGCTGGTTGCTGCCTGGCTGCTACTTTGGTGAGCCTCATCTTCAATCTTTTCTTGTGCGTCCATGGAAACTGCTACCACATGTTGTTTACTTCTCCATATGGTTTATCTGCAGCTAAGAGGATTTCCTTGCTTCTCATCCCTAATACAATCACCGAAGGCTGCTGCTGTAGAGTTCCTTTCTCTTGACGTGTAGCAGAGCCAGCCTCAGATCTGCCAGACACGATTTGATGTTTCTTCTTTTCCCAAAGAGATTCCTCTCTTGGACACAATTGCTGCACCTGCCAATGGTTGCTAGCCTACTAAAATTTCAAAGCTGACACTTTCCAAATCATGTAAAATGAATGTCAACCTGTTGGAAGCTAAAACTTTGTGAAAGCAAATCTGTTAAAAAAACGATGAACAGATCTACTCTTTAAAAATGACTGCATGTCATGAAAATCCTTGGTTCTGCATGTTAACGGCATTTTTTTTTATTGTTTGTTTATTCAATTCCTGCATCTGTACATGTAAGTAAATCTTGAGATCATGTTCACTGACTTCTGTCACACATGTCAACTTATAATGCTTACATAAGGCTCACTGTTAAATAATTTAAAAATTTGTAATTACCTCCTTTAGTATAGATGAATCATGATAAAATAGATATACATTCTAACATGTTAATTTCAATTCTATTAGTTCACATGCATTGAGTGCTTTTGCTGCTGTAAAAGTCATCTTGGTAATTGTAGGCATCTTACAATTCTGAAACTTGTGCTAACAATCCTATTCAAATAAATCTAGCTGGCATGCAAAGTTTCACTCTCATATAAGATGTTTATATGTTCCTTCAATTTAATCACTTCAATGTTTAAGCAAATTGGGCAATTAATGATTAAATAATTCAAAGTCCAATTGATGGTAGACCTGTTAAAGTGCTATGTTTTGATGATCCACATCAACTATAAATAACTCCCTGACTATAATATATCCACAAATATCTGCTATGAGAACAATGTGACAATGTATACCATTCGTTTTGTTTCTGGACAGAGCGGCAGTAAATACATAATAACTTGAGTTATACAACTCCAAATCACACCATTCGAATTGCAGCATGTTCATAACTTCAGTATCTAAGCCCTTGCAAAGTTTCATTGCATTTGCATTATGCATTGCATCATGGCATCCATTTTCATACTGGCGTATTTTCCTTTGTTTAGTGAACGACGCTCAGGAGAGTGACGGGATTGCTGTGGAAGCTGAAGTTTCCGAGCTTGGGTTTGCAGAAGAGACTCCTGCTATTGAAGGCAAGCATCATGCATATTGCTCCTTTATTTTTATATACTTGGTAAAATGAGTTGTTGTGTAGTTGTTGCATTGTCGGGCAATAGGTAAGTTGGTTATGTTGGTTCTTTTGTCCATCCACTCCTTGCTGTATCCTATATCCTTCGACAGGGTGGGAGGTTTTTCTTTTGCGGTGTGTCTTTCTTAGCCCTGCCTAGAATGGTAGAAGTCGATTCGGTGGAAGGTCACCACCGTTTTCGCAAGCCTAGGACCTTTACCTTTAATATAATACTGTGGATGGTTAAAACATGAGAATGTCAAATTGTGGACCGAAAGGGGGATAGGTGTGTACCTCGGTTTGGTCGATCAAGGACCGGCTGTTGTTAGTTGTTGGCCTAAGCACTTTTGGTTCATACCACATGTTGAATATAATGTTAAGACAAGCTGAATATCTCATTTGCATACCGACGTTTGGGTGATGACGACATGGCTTGACTAACACGCACGAGTGACCGCTGGGCTCCCACAAGAACAGGACCGGTCCTCCCTGATAGGATGATTGTCCAACCGATAGGGAATGGGTGAGAGAAAGGTTGACATGAGTACCACCTTGTGTGACTTTGGCTGGTCGCATGAGTTGTATGGTCCTCAAGTCATGTGGGTACAGTTGAACTCCCCTGCAGGGTCTATAATCGGTTCGAATCGCCGTGATCTCGGTTATGATCAAGCTTAGTATCTATTAATTTTTATTGTAATTAATAACTCCATCTATGTAATCACTTGTGAAAGTTGTGAGCTATATGGGAGGAGATGGATTGTTGGATGCATCTCTTATTGCTGTTTTTACAAAAGGGTAGAATGGTTGGTTTATTAGCATGTAATTGCCCATGTGTCCTGTACTTATGCTTATGCTTATAACATAATTATTTACTACTACTTTTCCGCAATAAATTTTGAGTATCCATTGCACAATTTTCCTTTCTATTGCCTCACTCATGATCCTTGGAGTCAGGATGTATATCCCACGAGTAAGTCTTGCTGAGTACCTTAGTACTCACGTTTGCTTTTTAAAGTTTTGCAGGTGAGAATGACTTGGTTTTTGGCTACTTTTTCCCCGCCGATGCCGGCAAAAAGGATGAGTAGTTGCTTTCCAGTCATGGCGCGTGTTGGTGATGTTCATGGGCTGAGCATTACCAACTCTTTTGCTTGGTTTCAAAATGTGTTCCGCTATGTACTCGTCGTTACACCTGCTAGAATCTGAACTAAAGCTAGCCCTTTGTTTAATTATGCTTATAGAAAGTTTGAGTTAAAACGACAACCCTGCAGCTCTCATTCTTGGAACATTTCAGATCTATCCCGTCAAACCCTTGGCTTGTAATGTTAAGTTTACAATTCCTGTAATCTGTTTTAAGTATGTGTAACCCCTACGTTATGTATGCAATGTTGTTTACCGATGTGCTTTTGTTCTGAGCATTGTTTGGGAAGCATATCGGAGGACTACCGGAGTTGATTTCTCGTTAATTGGAATTTAGGCTTGCACTCTGTTTATGAACAGCGAGCTAATTCCACTAATTAGAACTCAACTTGGACGGTTCCTTACAGCGTGGTATCAGAGCAAGGTTTACGCATACCCATAAAAATTTGCTTAGCAACTTGGGTTAATAAAACATGCTCAACCCCACTAAATAACTAAAACATGGAACTAAGTGGTTGCTGAAATTTTTTTCTCTCTTATCCTAGAATTGTTTGTCTCACTTGTGTCTAATTAATTTGTTTACATATACATGGGATACATGATGGGTTTAAGATGGCAGCCATCTCTTGTTATGGGATGTATTATATAGTTATGATTGCAAAATGATTTTGTTTGTGAAAACTGCTCATGTATGACGTCTGTTGTTCTTTTTTTTGTTTGTGTTGGTTTGCCTGTCATTTGTGGAAAGAGATTATGATCGGTGTGAGAATCGTTAGTGCGAGCATATGCATATCATGTCATACATGCTTGCACCCTAGCTTCCTTGATAATCATGTAAGCTGAATCATATAAAATCTGTCCATAAAACAAGTTATTAACTGGTGTCCTAAACCATTAAAAATCTGCCACTCAAATATCTTGTTAGGTTGATTCTATTCAATTGAGTTCGAATCAAAAGAATATAAGCTTTGGTTTTCAGAACTCCGGTACAAAAGTGGCAACTTTGTAAACCCAATCTGCTGTTTTTGGTGGTTTTCAGTCATTCTCCTCACCATCCACATCAGCTACAACATCTAACTTTTGCTGTGCAGTATTTTTCAAGTGTAATCCATATAGTTATCTCGATCTGAAAATTCCTTTCTGTCATAATCTTCGTTGTTGTTCCTTCTGGTTGCTGACCTTTATTTGGCGGCAGGATGAGGATACATTCTGGTGCTAGTGAGGACACTGCAGAGGGCTCTAACCCTCAGAATGTGAATCCACCACCACCGCCGACTATGGCAGAAGTTCTCATGCAAGTTGAGCAAAACCGTAGAGAGCAGACTGGTCTTCTCCAGGCCATTGCTCAACACTTGGCTCCCCGTGGTGGACGTGAAGCAGCCCATGAGGGCGACTTCGCTGATTTCCTGCGCACCCAACCACCTGTTTTCACCCGGGCGAAAGATCCTCTGGATGATGACCATTGGCTGCACACTGTTGAGCAAAAGCTTGACCTGGTGAGGTGCGGACAGCACGAAAAGGTCCTCTTTGCTTCTCACCAACTCCAGAATGAAGCCGGTGCTTGGTGGCAAAACTTCCGTGCTATGCGGCCCGCCGACCACCGCTTCACATGGGATAAATTTCGTTCTACCTTTCGCGCCTTCCACATCCCTGAGGGTGTGATGGAGATAAAGAGGCTTGAATTTCTCAATCTGAAGCAAGGCAACAAGTCTGTGATGGAGTATGTGCACGCTTTCAACTATCTAGCACAATATGCTCAGGATGATGTCAACACCGATAGGAAGAAGGGGGACTGTTTTTATAACGGTCTTTCAAAAGAAATGCAGGGCAAGCTCTCAGCATTGGAGTACCGTGACTTTAACCACCTTGTGGATAGAGCTATTTTTGCTGAGGACAAGATGCTCAAGCTTGAGGTTAAGAAGCGCAAGCGCGCTGTCCTACCATCGGTGGGTGGTACCTCGCAACATCCACACCCGGGATTTCAGCCTCCTGCACATATGTCAGGCTATGCAACACCACAGCCTATGTGGGTAGCTCATCGCCCACCCTTCACTGCTGCTCAAGCTCCAAGACATGCGCAAGATGGATTTCCTTGCTTCTCTTCCCTGACACAATCACCGAAGGGCTACTGCCGAAGTTGATTTCTGGTTAGTTGGAATTTATGCTTGCACTCTGTTTATGAACAGCCAGCTAATTTGACTAATTAGAACTCAACTTGGACTGTTCCTTACAGCACCTCTCTCTGGACTGGCTCCTCCAGGGCTCATCGGACCGTCCGGTGACCTAACCAGACTGTCCAGTGACTGCATCTTCAGCTGAACTTGAGCTTCGGTCTTCGACTTTGCTTCCTCTGCCATCTTTAGTACATTTGAGGTAACTAAGGAGTGTTCACATCCTCTAACACTTGTATGATAATGACTTGACCCCTTAATAGTACCGATGTTCCTATAGACTCTCCAGCTAGTACTTAGCCTTGGTCCTCCGACGCTCAGAACACCTCTTCTTAGGATCGTGCTTTGTCATCCATCGAAGAAACTCATCATTTTGTAGAGATATGCGAGCTAGAACCTAAATTCACAACCGTTACCTATGGTGTTTATTTAATCACTAAAATCAATTCATACTTTTTAGGAGGTCATGAAGCTTACAGTTGTTCATGCGCACCATGCCACCACCGCAATGACTCAGGCTCGCGACCTGCATACACAGCTTGACTATGTTTGGGCCGCTCTCAACGCAGCTCAAGAGCAAGAGGAGAGCCTCAACAAGGCTCTAGCAAATGACCAGACTAAGCTAGACTACCTGCATCAGCAGCTCAGTTAACACCTGACAGGACTTTGTACTTGCCGTATGATGAGGAGGAGTGAGCTGGGGATAGCCGTTTCACCTCGTGTTCTCTATGGTACTTCTGAGGGGTGCCGTCTGGCTCGTCAAGGAGTGCGCCAGAAGACCACAGCTCGTAAGCAGGTCTTCGCACTCACGCTCCAGTATTAGACCAAGCGACACGGAGTGCCATCTTTGAGGCCTTGCATCGGTGGACGGACGACGAGGGAGGTCCTTGCAGTGGCCCTATCATAGGGAACTACATCTCCAGCTCTGTCCCCGACCTCTACTCGGACTCCGACTCAGGTTTCGTCTCCAACACTGACCCCGGCTCCGACTCCGACACCGGCACTAGCATCGACATCGTCAATGACACCGATCACAACCCCGCCAATGAGTCTTTGGAGAGCACCACTTGGGGAGAGAGCGACGACACCGATGTCACCATTGACATCACTGGAGGTTACTCAGGACACAAGATTGGCGACAACGGCAACACTACTAGTGGTGGAGATAGGAAGATAGGACACCTGAGGCGACCATTGACTTGATGGAGGAGGATCCGTCCGAGGTCGAGTTCTACCCCGAGGACCTGATTGACACCGACCCTATCATGGAGATCCTGGCAGAGGCGCCGGGAGTACCCGAGGTTGGCAGTCAGGCCGCTCTAGCAGCTTCAGAAGCCGAGCCTATGGATGGTTTCTACACACTAGCTGCTGGACGAAGGTATCGACTTGCACCAGGACTGGCTCGACTTTCTTCAGGGTCTGTGAGGAGTAGTGGCAGGGTAGGACTCTAGGATGTGACAGTTCTTTTGTTGACCTTTGGTATTAGGGAGATGGTGGCATGTATTATCTAGCAGTTTGTAAGAAGTGACTCCCATGTTGGTTCTGGCAGCGTGTAGTGTACCACGCTTAGTCCCTAGTAAAACTTCGGTTGTGCTTGTAATTTAAGAATTGGATGTGTGCTTGCTTGTTTATTTAGATCTTTCTTGCTTGACTGCAATGATTATGCGTCACATAAAGATCACGAACGAAATTACAACCCCTATAAATTCGTGATTAAGAAATTAACAATGATAAAATATGCAGGACTATCTTCTTACTTTTATCCTGATCATTGGCAACAAACAGGATGCCTCCAAAATGCTCCGCCCGCGTCCAAGCTCGCAAGGCTCACAATCGTGACATCAATGAAGGACAGTAAGGGTGCCCCCGACAGGGACGTACCACCACGCGAGGAGCTCCGGCTAACCGACGCCACTCCCTGAGGCAGAACCAAGGGGCACAGGACAGAGCAGGAGTGGAGGAAGCACAGTCCAGCCACCACGGTGAAAATCAAGTGGCGCATTCCGCACCCTCCAACATTGCAGCACCACCCCCAGTTCAACATGCCACAGGAGGAGCTGCTGCTAGAACTGCTTTGCAAGAAACAGCGGTAGAACCAGCGCAAAGCGCAGCAGTAGAAGCTCATCCAGACCCTCATGCCACTATGGCTGATGTGATAGCTACATAGACCCAGCTATTGTATACCATCGCACAAGGGATAACTGGTCGTGGAGGGCCTAACAGTCAAAGCCAGATGTCAGAATTTATGAGGCTCTGCCCACCTACCTTTGACAACACCAATGAAGAGCATTTAGCAGCCGATGACTGGCTACGTGATATCACCAAGAAACTTAGCATGATCCAGGCTAATGACCGTGACAAGGTTGCGATCACGGCTCATTAGCTTGTGGGAGCAGCTGGCGAATGGTGGGACAACTGCTGGGAAGTAGTTGCAAATCCTGAAGCTATTCACTAGGATGAGTTCCAGCAAGCCTTCTGATCTTATGACATTCCAGATGGAGTTATGAAGATGAAGGCAGATGAATTCCGTGCACTGAAGCAAAGACCCATGACTATCAACCAGTACATCAAAAAGTTCACAAAGCAAGCATGTTATGCCCCTAGGGAGGTTGACACTGACAGGAAGAAATAGGATCATTTCCTAGAAGGCCTGAGCCATGCTATGCAGGCTCAGCTAATCACTCATCTATCCTGACTTCAACACCCTGATGAACAAAACAATACTCTTAGAGAAAGCACAGGAAAGACTGGAAGGTGAAAGGAAGCATCAGTTCTAGGCGTAGAAACTGAGACAGCAAGACCGAGCTCAGCGTCCTAAGTTTGGGAGGTTCCAGAAGCCACAACACCAGCCCACTGTGCAGTACCGCGCCCCGGAGAACCCGCCATAGCCACAATAGTCGGTGCAGTGTGTTCGACAGCCGATGGCTCCTCAGCAGTATAGGGCAAATCCCAGCAACCCCCAGGCTTCCAATGTGATAAGGGCATGCTTCAACTGCCGCAACCTGTGCCACTTGGTTGCAAACTGCCTCCCCATAACAAGCCACCTGCCACCGCACCTACCAACTCCAGAGCTAGAACTATTATTTTAGGAGCAGCCCGCAACACCCAGCAGTCAGCAGCACCACCAAGAGGGACACAGCAGTACGGACGCGGACGTGTGAACCACATTCACGCCAGCGAAGCAGAGGATATCTCCGACGTTGTGCTTGGTGAGTATCTAGTCAACTCAATTATTGCTACAGTTTTGTTCTATTCGAGAGCTTCATATTCTTTTGTCTCTTCTAAATTTGTTGCTGAGTTTCGTTTACCCGCAATTTACTTGAGAGGCCACTGATGACAAAGTCTCCTAGGGCTATTATCAAGTGCAAACTAGGCTGTAAGGGGTCAAAATCCTTTCAAGTGGTGTACAGTTCATAGCTGACTTGGTAATCCCAAAGTCAGAAGGAGTAGATGTGATACTAGGCATGGATTGGTTAAGGCGAACAAAGATGTCATACTTTGTGTCGCCCGAGAAGTAACCGCCATTAACCATCAAGGGATACTAGTGGTGTGTCGACCACTCAGGCCGAACATTGACCCAATGATATGCAATATAGAGGCCAAAAGTATAGACAAAGTGCCAACAGTTTGTGAGTACCCTGATGTGTTCCCAGAAGAGTTACCATGTATGCCTCACAATAGGGATGTTGAATTGCTTATCGACCTAATCCCTGGGGCAACCCCCATCGCAAAGAGGCCATATCGTATGGCAATGAATGAACTGGCAAAACTTAAGAACCCGCTAGCAGAGTTTCAGGAGAAGGGATTCATTCGACCTAGTTCTTCACCTTGGGTGCACATGTACTCTTTGTTCAGAAAAACAATGGTAGTCTGAAGATGTGCATTGATTATCAGTCCTTGAATGGTCATCATCAATAATAAGGACCCGTTACCACAAATTGATGACCTCTTTGATCAGTTGAAGGGAGCACGATACTTTTCTAAGATTGATCTAAAATCAGGTTATTACCAGTTGAAAATCCGAGAGAGTGATATCATGAAGACAACATTCGTAACCAGATATGGGCAGTATGAATTCATAGTAATGCCTTTTGGGCTGCGATACGCTCATGAACTTAATGAACAAGATATTTATGGAAGAGTTAGATAAGTTTGTCGTAGTATTCATTGACAATATACTTATCTACTCTAAGAGCGCTGTTGAATATGTAGAGCATCTCTAGGCAGTGTTAGGACAACTAAGAGAACATCAACTCTATGCCAAGTATAGCAAGTGTGAGTTCTGGATATAAAAAGTGTCCTTCTTGTGACACATTATCACAGCGGAAGGTGTAGCAGTTGACCTCGCCAAAGTGGAAGCAGTTACAAACTAGAAATAGCCTACCACAGCCACTCAGATCAGAAGTTTCCTGGGATTGGCTGGATACAATAGGATGTTTATTGAAGGATTTTCAACAAATAGCCAAGTCAATGACGGAATTGACTTGAAAGGATAAGAAGTTCAAATGGACACCACGGTGTGAGCAGAGCTTCTAGACTCTGAAAGAGAAGCTTATGTCCGCCCCATTGTTGTTCTTGCCAGATATACACAAAAACTTGATGGTATATTGCGATGCATCACGACAGGGACTAGGATGTGTTCTGATGCCAGAGGTCTGGGTAGTGGCGTATGCATCACGACAGATGAAGAAGCACGAAGAAAACTATCCTACCCATGACCTGGAATTAGCAGCGGTAGTTCATGCACTAAAGATTTAGAGACACTACTTGATCGGAAATAAGTGCAAAATATTCATGGATCATAAGAGCCTGAGGTACATCGCAGACTGAGCTAAATCTGAGGCCGCACAGATGGTTGGAGTTGATCAAAGATTATGACCTGAATGTTCAATATCACCCCAAAAAGGCAATGTAGTAGCAGATGCCTTGAGTCACAAAGCTCAATGCCACTATATAAGAGAAGAGATAGAAGCAACAGACTTAGTTCAGGAAATGAGCAAGTTAAATCTACAGATAGTAACTTTCGGCCTCGTGGACACACTAGTGGTAACATCTACCTTAGAGGACAAGATCTGACAAGCTCAATCACGAGATCAGAGAATCCAGGAAATAAGAGAACTAAATAAGAGATCATGAGATCCGACAAGATTCAATGTCATTGCTGCTATTGAGTTTCTATCTTCGGAGACATAGATCCACGCACTGGTCCATCCGGATTTCCTTCCACCGTTCTGACCATGCTACTGGGTCCCCTATCCTCGCAGCTACAGCCCATAGCTCCTCAGCCACAATACTCATCGGTGACAGCTATAGCAGCAGTAGCCCAGCTACCTCATCTCAGTTCTCTCCGGTTTCCCCATACTCCCTGTCGGCACTATTGGCTTCAGCTGAGCCGAGAGTGTCAATACAGGCATTGGAGACTGGGACAGCAATCGATAGCTTTCCACTTGCCTCGAGAGTTATTGCTTTCAAGGCTACCACTGCTGAGTCTGTTTTGACAGAGCCACCGCTAGAGGTTTCAGAGGTAGAGCCCACAGCTACCACAGCCGAGCAGCCCAGTATGTCCAATGCAGCTATCTTGGTCGAGGTCGGATACACTACAGAGGAGGCAGCTCAGGCCCTTGCCAGTGTAGATCAGCCAGCTATAGTTGATGACAAGGAGCTTTCCTCGATGTTGTCCTCCTGTTTGAGCGCATTTGATTATTTTGAGCAGCCAGGAAAAGATGAATCAGCACCAGCAGTCAAGCTAGCTTCAGAGGAGCAGCCACCAGCAGTCCCTGCACCCGACTCTCTAGTCGTGCCTGCAGAGGACCAGACTTCTTTAGGTCTAGGGTGTCAGAAGTGTGCCGTGTGGTTCTAGCACTTTTGAGTGGCTAGCTGTCTAGGGGGAGGCCGTGGATGAGTAGATCGGGCTCTGGTTTTGTTTGGCGGATTTCTTGGCTCTTTTGTGATTTTTTTATTAGCTCGTGTTCCATTTGACCTTTAGCTCATTGAGATTCACATGGTTTCTGGACTAACCCCTTGTGATTCATTATGTATGATTCCCTGAGTTGTGATTGTCTTGCAGGTTCTCTAGTGCATTGCACTTCTTATTATATCTTTCTTGCACTAACTTCTGTCTATCTCTCTTCTTTATATGCTTCCTCGATGCCATCTTTTTATATGATTAGATGACAAAGGGGGGAGAGAGTCCTCGCAACAGAGGAGAGATCGTTTCCAAACGAAGACAAAGGGGGAGAAATCATGCAAATTTCTAGGGGAGTCATCCAGGTAAGGGGGTAATTTTTTCTTCAAGATGTGCTTCTTTCATATCTTATATCATCTCGTTTGATTTTTGTTGTGAGTACTATGATTGTCATCAATCACTGAAAAGGGGGATATTGTAAGCTTGATTACCTCCTAAAAGGTATAAATTGATTTTGGTGATTAAATGAACACCATAGGTAACGGTTGTGATTAGAGGATCCACACCGCTAATCTCTACATCATAGTAGGTTTTCTCAATGGATGAGAAAAGACGATCGGAAAGAAGAGGAGTCTCTGGCGCCGAAGGACTAAGGTTAAAGACTAATTAGAGAGTCCATAGGATCAGCGGTACTATTAAGGGGGTCAAGTTATATGTTTCTTGTCATACAAGTATTAGGTGTATGAATGTTCATTGTTAACTCAGTATTAGGTGTATGAATGTTCATTGTTAACTCAGAAAGCGCTAAAGATGGCAAAGGAAGCGGAGTCGAAGACCGAAGCTCAAGTTCAGTTGCAGATGCAGTCACCGACCTGTCTGGTTATGTCACAGAACAGTCCAGTGAGCTCTGGAGGAGTCAGTCCAGAGAGAGGTGCTCTCTAGACTCGAGGAGAATAAGTCACCGGACAATCCAGTAGTGCAATGACCAGATAGTTCGGTGAGCCAGAAGCTAAAGTCCAGAAGAGGTGTCTTTGGAAGTCTTAAAAAAAAGGTCACCGAATAGTCCGGTGAAGGTATGCACCGGTCAGTCCGGTGTCACATAGAATGGATTTCAAATAGGGTGTTTCTTTGGTCTAGGAGAAGATAAGTCACCGGACAGTCTGGTGGTAGCAGTCACCGGACAGTTCGGTGACTAGAAAAAGCATACCGCTTTATGACATCACGTTCCAGTGGTTCTTTTTAGGCTTGGAGCCTATTTAAACCGTGGTGGGGGATGTTTTGCCATGTGTCTGAGGCTTGAATTGCTAAAAACTTGTCAGAGGCCAAGGATGCCATCAAGAGAGCATAACACAAAATTGAAGATCTTTGGTGCTAGTAGGAGAGTGACAGAGAGCATTCATACATTTCTAGAGCTTGCGGGGCTTGAGAGGAGTGATCTGTGCCTATTGCTCTTGATTTTGGCAGCCTAGACTGGCTAGGAGTCGGTGTTCGAGCTTTCAAAAAGATTGTGAAAGATGACATCAATTTTGTGAGCGGTTTTGGGTCCCTCGCTCGAAAGAGACATGAAGAATGAGCGTTCAAGCCTTCAAAGCTTGCTCTAACGTTTGAGTATTGTGTGCGACAGACATGCCGTCGATGTCTTTACTCCGAGAGTGAAGCGTACCCTTACGAGCATCGTTTCGAGAACAATGGGAGGAACAAGACTTCGACGGGAGTGGTTCAATGAGGTTTAGGAAAAGGCACCTACTTGTCGAGACCTCGAGAAAATTGCTGAGCATTCTCTTAACTCTCTTTACTTTTCGTATTTTCATATTGTTGAGTAGAGTTGATAGGTTGCTTTGTGATTACTCTTAGTGGCTATCATGCTAGTGTTTGCTTGTTGTTTTTACTTTTCACTAGCTTTGTTAAGGGTTTTGACCTACTAGAATTATTTAGGTGGCTCTTGTTGTGATTAAGTCTCATAGTTTTAGTTTGAAGTAAATTTAGTCTTATTAATCAACCATTCAACCTTCGTTGTCATTGTCCTTGATCCTTACAGGTGGTGCATGTCTAGGTGAACACCAGTGGCACCATAGAGTTTCCGGCGTTGACGAGGACGAAATACCGTGACTGGGCACTCGTCATGTAGGTCAATTTAAAGGCACTCGGCCTTTGGGGCATGGTGGAGTCTGATGCCGTCGAGCGCCGTGAGGACTGGCTGGCTTTGTCCACCATCTTGCATGTGCTGCTGGTGGAGATGAAGTCTGCACTCGCCGTCAAGCAAAGCACCAAAGAGGCATGGGTTGCAGTGAGGACCATGAGGATGGGCGACGAGCCTGTATGGGAGGCGAATGCGCAGCAGCTCTTGAAGGAGTTGAAGAATGTGGCGTTCAAGGATGGTGCGTCCATCGATTACTTCACCAAGCATCTCAACTTGCTCGTTACCAACCTGCGTGAGCTCAGAGAAAAGGTTGAGGATCTTCGGGTCGTGAAGAAGCTGCTCCGCATGGTCCCTCCCAAGCTGGACCCGGCGGCGGGTTCGATTGAGAAGCTACTCGATCTGATCAAGATGTCTCCTGAAGAGCTCGTGGGCCGGCTTTGTGTGGCAGAGGAGCGGTGAGGCGGCGTTGAGGACATGGCCAACAACATGGAATGCCGGCTGCTCACAGAGGAGTAGTGGGAGGCGCACTGGCGTCAACGTCATGGCAAAGGATGCCATAGCGAGGGTGGCAGCAAGCACCGTGGAGGTGAGAAGACTGGTGGCCGTGCTGCTGGCCACACTGACGACAACGGGGAGATCAGCAATGACTCGGAGGTGAGCAGGAGTCCACGGTGTGGGAGGTGCTTCAACTGTAGAGTCCGTGGCCACTTCTCGCATGACTACCACAAGCCGAAGGAGGAAGCCTTACTTGCCGATGTTAACGAGCACCCAGCGTTGCTGTGATGGCGGAACAGCCATGTTGTGTTTAGGGGGAGATTGTTAGGAATATAGCACGCCATGGTGCGTGTGTGCTGTCGTTGGCGCATCCAGGTTCAGGATGGAGTCCGAGCTCCATCCAGCTCGTCGGTGCATCGAAGTCGTGGGCCAGTTGGGCACTAGGCGAAGCAGTTGGTCATGCGCGTCAGGAGTGGAGTATGGTGGTTGCAGGGCGCAAGGCACACGTTCAAGGCGGAAGCGAGTCTCGCGAACGCGCAGGTGGCTCACGATCGCGAGAGAAAGGCGGAACGTGCGTGCTGCGCTGAAAGATGGCTGGAGTGGGTTGCCTGCCCCTAACGTCTCCGTAGTCTATAAATGAGTGTGTGCTCCATTGCTGTACTAAAGTTACTGTTCATCTTCAACCTCCTGCCAGCGAGTGTGTGAGCACTTAGTTGTTCCTGTGTTCCAACATATAAAGTGCAATGATTCCTTCGATTATCTCTCCTATTCCTGTTCCATGTCGTCTAATATCTAGATAATGATACCATCTTCTGACAATATTTTTTGCTATTTTAATTTGCCGGCATTCTTAAGATGGGTTCCAAAGGTATAAGAATAATAAAATTAGAAACTCTATTTTTCATGTGAAGTGATTTTTGTTTAATTCTGTGAAGTGAGTGTCTACTTTAATTCTAAAAGTTTGTTCTAGAAAATTAAAGAGAATCACTTTCTGCTACAGAATCAATTCATAAGTGAATCAAAAGCGAAATCAAAGAATCAAGAGCTGAGAGCTTTATCAAAGGGCCTTCAGAGTAGATATTTTGGTCTTTATAGATTATAGAAGTCATTATACCTCTGTCAAATAAGAACTTAATGGCCCTCATAAATTTTTTCCAAAATTTTTCACTACCAGTGTACCAATCTCTTAATATTTATTATTTTGCTTACAGTTCCACCTTGACCGCACTGTTAGAGCATCCACTGAACATCTTCGTTTTTCTGTTTCCTACAGCTTCGTTTGCTACATCACATAAAAGAACCAGTACTACTACAGCAGACCGGGCCTCTCATGCAGGAAATTATAAAGGCTAATACTGCTACTACTCTTCAAATAGCAGTGATCCACACCTTCATGATTCAACTCTCTTATTGCACTTCCTATCCCAGCTGAAACAATATAGTACTCATTTACTGCATCTTTCAGTACCATACATATCTGTGTGGGGATATTTTACACTACCTCATTAGCTCGTGTGTATGGAACATATGGTTACCATTAAATACTCTTATGTTATGCTTTTCCGACTGGTATCCTAATGTAATTATAAATGTAATTTGAATTAAATTATTGAAGTTTGATAAAGTACTAAAAAATCAATCCAAAATTACTGTAGGAAACTAAAATTACTTAAAGAATTAAAATAAAATTACCGACAAAGAGGAAATTACTAAAGAAATACAAAAAATATTGAATAAAATGTAACAAAAATTAGTGGAGTAGAGAGAACTAATTAAGTAATTGAAACAACATTACTGGAAAAAAGGGAAATTACTAAAGAAAACAGAACTAAATTACTGAGGTGTAGAATAACATTTGTGTGTATATGTGTGTGTATCCTATTTCACTCTCAGGGTGCGATATAGTATATCACTCCCTAGGCAAACCAGTTACATCAAATCAAAACGGGGCCATCGCCACTTGAATACGCAACGTGATTTGCTCCTTTCTTTCCAGCAGTGATTAGCTATTTCTTTCCATCCTGCACTCCTGTATATATTTCCCTCTGGCAATGATTAGCCATTGCGATTTGCTGGTGTGTTCTTTCCTTCTGGTTGCTGCAGTTCTGCACCATCTGGCCGGCATCACGGCATCGTCCATAATGGTGCCAGGTGCTGGAGCATTCGGGACTCATCACATCAAAAGAATGAATTGGAGCTCCAGGCAACGCAAGGCTCAGGGTGTTGCTTGCAAGGTATGTACCCTCCGTTGTTTACTTATGCCCCCTCAAGGTTCAAGCTACAGACTGTTAATACAAGCGGCTCAGAACCCCTTTTGTACTTATGGAATTGTTTGTGTCTTTATACAAATTAGTTCTCCATTCTTGACAAGAAGTTTTTTTTTGGCCCGTACATTACCTTGCGAAAAAATTTCTGCGATTTTTCTAAATTTGAAATTTACTAGGTGAACAAAAGTTAAGAGACGGCAAAATCTATTGATCAGGTATATGATTCTTAGGGCCAAAGAAGTCAAACTTATAGTCAAATGCGGTGCGGGTATATGATTCGATTTTCTCTTCCTTTCCATCCTGTAGTGATTTGCTATTGCTTTCCCTCAACGCGATTTGCTCTCTTTCCATGCGGCACCGTTTAGCTTTTTCTTTCTATTCGGCAGTCCATTATTTTCCCAAAGTCAATATAATTCTTTGATGTTTTTTCTCGACTATTTTGGTGGCGGCGGCAGAGCTGCAGCCTCACTTTCTGGCTCCCTGCTGCTGTAGTTTTTTTCCTCCATCTCGATGGAGGCGGTTGCAGAATTGGTGCGGTATTGTGATTTACCGGTGTATTTTTTTCAAATCGTTGCTATACTAAAATGTTAATCATTAATAAATCCAACATCTTTGCAAATGGAAAGGCACAATCGTCTGTTTGACAGGGTGTCATATAACCCAAAGCTGATTATGATTGTCAACACCGAGGCAACGATAGGTGCAAGATTCATCTTTGGCAAAACAACATTGAAACCCCGTTGAAGCTGTGATTTTTCATGGATTTTAGCCCTCAAATTAGTGCACTGTACATGCGACCACGCCTCAATGCTAAAGAAATTTAGATTGTGTAATCAAATTTGTACTTTTTATGATCCTACGGTGATAATATTGTGGTTCAATGAGCTAGTATGATTTTTACGCTTGAATTACTGCACTATAACTAATCAACGACCACACCTCAAATGCTCAAAAAATTAAGATTCTATGATCAAATGATATAATTTTTACGATTCCACCATAACAGTATTGTGGTCAAATGACCACATAATTTTTACGCTCGAATTATTGCACTGTGTCTAATCAGCAACCATACCTTAATGCTCAAAAAATTTAGATTCTATGATCAAACAATATATTTTTAGGAACCCACAGCGACAATATTGTGGTGAATTAATAAAAAACATTTGATGTTAAAACTTAAAATATCCCACAACCATGTTGTTTTATGGTCACGAGTTAATAGGACCATAAAAATCTATTTATGTAATTGTAAAATGGATATGACATTAAAATTAAACCAGTGGGAAGTTCAATTGGATCATACGTGATGAAATTTCTATGATAAAAAATATTTCGTGCTCAGTTGGTAGTCTCTTACACTTTTCTGTTATATACGCACTCACATTCTATGTGGGATGGAGTCAAAGTAGCTAACATGCAACCGTTCAACTAATCTTTAATCACACGTAACTATACTCACTAAAATATAATTTGCACTGCACATAATTTACGTCGGTACCTGATCAGGTCCAAGTGAAGCAGGCTCATTCTAGGTTTTTACGGTACAAAAAAATTTGCACTCTGAATCTTAAACTTTTGCGACTAAATATACTAAGATCCAGGGAAGTCGAGTTGGCTGGGATATACGGTGCCAATTGGTGATCGTCTTCAACATGAACTCGAAATCTACTTTGATACCTCCTCGATCGCGCTGACTATCATCACCCGGCTCTGTGAGGAACAAGTCCGGGTAGTTGCTCTGAGGCTAGTGGTGGCAAGGGTGCTATGAGCAACCATCTGGCTAGCATACACGAGGACTCTGGGAGACCCATGGCGTCGGAATTTTCTGGGGTAGATATGTGTCGGTCATAGCCAACTTGACCTCCTCGGATAGGTTACAGTGGTCGAATGGCTTTACTGTGTTGAACTGCTTCACTATGCAGATCTCTCTGTGCAGCTGGTGGAAGAGTGCTGAGAGTCGTTGTATAATTATGTATCCCGTAAAGATGCTCCCTTCAATCCAAGTGTTTTTAGGTGTTGTGTCTGTCATTGTATAAACAACTATGATGTAAATGAACAGGGACTATAAATGAATGGGACTATCTATTTTAGAAACATGCATTTATTTATCGCGACCCTTCTAATTTGGGTGCAGTCCATTAAGCCCATGTTACCGGCCCACGAAAATCAGCGAACCGGGAGCTCACTGACTGTCTCCGAGGCATGTTTTGATAAAAGTAGCTCACTGACTGTCACCAATTCCAACCGTGACAGAAGCTCTCGCCCCGCCGCGTGTCACCAATTCCAACCGTGACAGAAGCTCTCGCCCCGCCGCGTGTCCACTGAGGTCATATGTGCGAGGACATGGCCTTCCCATCCAACTCCCCTGTTACTATTAGGATTACGACCTCACGCTAAGCCGTGTGGTCCAGCATAGTCACGGAGGTTAAGTCTACTCGGTGAAAACGACATGTTATAGTCGTAACTGAATAAAACAATGCATAACATGAGTGTAAAAAGAACAAATGTGTTAAAATTAAGTATGACATCATGATCCTCTAACAGTGGGTAGGCCACCTTGCAGAACCCACAACGAGCTTTTCTGGCTGGGTCACTGGACGAGACAAATTAAGTATGGAGGTCTTGCCCAATCAACCAACGAGCCAATGCATGCCTCCACTCTCTTCTCCAGAAGAGTATATCGCACCGTGACACATGTACCCAATATCAGCGATTAAAGAGCTCGCAGCCAGACATGTGTCCACTGCGATAACCAGAGTATGGAAATCGGGTCCCAATTCACAGTCCCCGTAGGACACCAACGTTATGACCTCGTTCTTCACCACATAGCCAAACATGACCACCCCGGAGAGTCTGTGGTGTGATGTTACCTGATATCACGTCGTAGAAAACAAAAACAACAACAACAACAACAATAATAATAACAATAATAATAATAATAAAGCAAAAAAATAAACAATGCAAAAGGAGAATCATAATATTTTAGCGTGTGTAAGGATCAAGTACAATGAAAAGAGATTGAATCGGTGGATTTATAAGACTAATTTTGCTACAAACAAAAACTATAAGACTCAATTGCAACGAAAACAACCTATACAATCCTAATAGGCTAAGACCCTTAACAATGCAAGTAATAAAATAAAAACAATAAGCAAGCACTAGCATGATAGTCACTAAAAGGAATCAAAGAACAATCTATCACTCTACTCAAACGGTAAGTAAATGCGGTAAGTAAAGAGCGAGAGATAGAGAGTGCTCAGTGATTTTTCTCGAGGTCTCAGAAGGTAGACGCCTTTCTCTAATCTTCGTTGAACCACTCTCGTGAGAGTCTTGGTTTCTCTCATCGTCCACAGAATGATGCTCACAAAGGTACGTTTCACCCTCAGAGTGAAGTCACCGATGACCCGGCTGTCACACACAATAGCGCTAGAGCAAGCCTCCAAGTCTTGGGCGCTCTCTCTTAATGTCCCTTTCGAGCGGAGAACCCGAAACCGCGTACAAACATGACGTCGTCTTCCACAATCTCTTCGAAAGCTCGATCACCGACTTCTACCCGGTCTAGGTTGCCCAAACTAAGAGTAATATACAAAAATCACTCCTCTCAAGCCCCACAGCTTCAGAAGTGTATGAATGCCCCCTATCACTCCTACTAGCACCAAAGATCTCTAATCTTGTCTTGTGCTCTCTTGGTGGTGTCCCTTAGTCTCTCACAAATTTTCTCTATTAGATCAGACCTCAAGTACATGACAAAATATCCCACTCCACGGTTTAATAGGCTTCAAGACCAGAAGCAGCCGTTGGAACGTGATGTAATCAAGCTGACTGCTTTATGCAATCATCAGACTGTTCGGTGACCGTTTACTCCTCCTGGCCAGAGAAACACCCTCTCTAAAATCTATTTCATATGACACCGGACTATCCGGTGCATACCTTCACCAGTCTGTCTAGTGACTTTCACTTTTGAACTTACAGAGACATCTTCTCTGGATTTCATCTTCTGGCTCACCGGACTATCTAGTCATTGCACCGACTATCTAATGACAGCTCGACCTTGACTCCAGAGAGCACCTCTCTCTGGACTAGCTCCTCCAGGGCTCATCGATCTGTCCAGTGACCTCACCAGACTATTCGGTGACTACATCTTCAGCTGATCTTAAGCTTCGATCTTCGACTTCGCTTCCTCTGCCATCTCTAGTGCTTTCTAAGGATCTAAAGAGCATTCACACCCTCTAACACTTGTATGACAAAAGACAAATGACCTTACCCCCTTAATAATACCGGCAGTCCTATGGATTTTTTAGCTAATCGTTAGCCTTGGTCCTCTGACGCCCGAAAACTCCTCTTCTTGGGATCGTTCTTGTCATCCATCGAGAAAGTCCACCATGGTGATGTAGAATTAGCGGGGTAGAAGCTACAATCACAACCGTTACTTTTAATGTTCATTCAATCACTAAAATCAATTCATACCATTTAGGAAACTTCAAAGGTCATGAAGCTAACAATCTTTTCCTTTTTGGTGATTGATGACAAACAAACCGGCTCAAACGAGATGAAATAAGATAGAGAAGAAAATGCATTTTGAAAGAACACTTACCACGTTACCTTAATGAGTCCCCAGAAAATTTTTACAAAAGTTCTCCTCCTTTGTCATGGGTTGGAAACATCGCTCTCCCCCTGTTTGGTAGCTCTCTCTCCCCCTTTGTCATCTAATCACATAAAAAGATGGCATCAAGGAAGCATATAGAGAGGAAAACGCTGGATAGAAAAAGGTTAGTGCACGATAGATAGAGATCAGGAACGCAATGCACGAAGTAACCTGCAAAAACAATCACAATGCAGGGAGCCATATACAATGAATCCACGGGGTTAGTTCAGAAACCAAGTGCATTCCAATGAGCTAAACGATCGAATAAAACATAAGCTCATTAAAATGTCACAAAGAGGCGATGAAGTCCGTTTAGAGCCCTAACTACCCATCCACAGCCTCCCCCTAGACGGCTAGCCCTCAAGCGATACACCACACGATTCACACCCAAACTCCTACAAGATATCTAATCCTGCGCGACTGAAGAGCTGGGTGCAGTGACAGTCAGTGACTTCTCCTCTGCTGCTGCCTAGGCTGCTATTGCTGACTTATCTCTTCTTGGCTGCTCAGTATCATCAAATGCACTCAAACCAGAGAAAGACGTCGAGGAAGGCTCCTTGCCATCAAGAGTAGCTAGCTGATCTGTACCGGCAAGGGCCTGAGCTGCCTCCTCTGCTGTGTATCCGGCCTCGATCAGGATAGCTGCATCTGTAGACCTCGACTGCTCAGCTGTGGTGGCTGTTGGCTCTGCCTCTGAAGCCTTTGGCGTTGGCTCTATCAAAACTGACTCAGCAGTGGTAGCCTCAAATGATAGAACCCTCGGAGCAAGAGGTGAACTACCAACTGCTGTCCTTGATTCCAATGCCGATATAGATACTCTGGGTTCAGCTGAAGCAAATAGAACCGACATGGAGTACAAGAAAACTGAGGAGAACTAAGATGTGGTAACAGGAAGACTAACTGCACCAACAGCTGTTGTCGTGCTGACTGCCCTAAAAGGTATAAACGATGAAAATAGGGCTGAGAGCACTGTGGTGAATGTGGGCTGCTGCTGACTCTGAAGCTCAGAAGTGAATGTCGCACCGAAGAATACTATAGTTGAGGTCCTGTAGGCTGAAGCTGTGAAGGCAGGGGACCGGTAGCATAGTCGTCAGGAACGCTGGCAAAGGTGGCATATCGATCCTCTGAAGATAAGATGCAATAGCTCCAAACCCGACCGACACATAAGATATGGCCGCTGCCATCTCCAACTAAGTGTGCTGCGACCTCTCAAAGAACTCCTTGTCCTGCCATCTCCTGTCCTTAGCGAGCTCTCTCTCCATCTGTAGCATCTCTTCAATCTGGAGGCGCTCTTGTCAAATCCTTTCCTCGAACTCGACCCTCTCTTTGTGAATCCACTCACCCTGCTCATGCTTGTATCTCCTCTACTCAGCCTGCTCTATCTGAATAGTATCCAATCTGGTAGCTATTGCAGGGTCAAGTGTTACAAGAGAGGTCGGAGTCTCGGCCTGACCTGGAGCCTCAGTCTCGATCTCAAGGTCTTTAGGGGCTGTGGTCTCCTCTCCTCCAGGGGTGCTATGGGAAGCCGACACTCTAAAAACCCTGTAGTCGGATGGCTCAGCTGGACTGAAGGCTGTAGTAATCTCTGGCAACGCTGTATACTTCTCCTCAGTCATAACACCAGCTCTCCTCTGTAACAGACAAATGAAAGGGGCAAATGGTAGCTGTCAAGCGCCTATCCCCTCACAGATAACATCCTCCATCTGTGCAAATAGCAAGTCTGTCAGATCAAACTCCTCGTGTCTCAACAGAAAACACAGTAGCCACTGATGCAATATGATCACTCGCTCTCTGTAGCCAGCCCGAGGTGCTATCGACCTCCCTAGCAACCCTATCAAGACACGTGCCTCAGGTGTCTACCTCAGAGGGTGCCTCGAGTAATGCCCCCTATGAGGTGGCGGGAAAGCAATACTCATCCTGTTGTCACTCGGCTCCATCCCTCCAAAGAGTCTGAATGGCGGTGAGAAGTCCTGATGGGTCAGTGCGTGGATCTGAGGTTCAGAAGATACAAACTCCAAAGCTGATAAGACATCGGTCCTCTCAAATCAGTGTGGCCCTCCTCGATACATGAACCAAAAGTACGAGCAGTCGAGGGAGATCCACAGTGAAGCGTAGAACTCAAGTACAATGTTCACACTATACCTCAACTGCTGGGTGACCAAATTCGACAATCCTAAAAGATATGAGATATGCTACTCTATGTCAACTCCAGCTCATCAACTCAGTGCCTCTAAAGAACAGTGGTGGTGTGCTGCAAACACTTAGCTCTTGCCCTTAGTGGCAAGCTACCTCTTGTAGGCCGCAAAGATCCTCCGCTGTAGTATAGTCCAGAACTATCCAGCATCAGCTGTCAACCAGTGGGGACCCAGGAAGTGAAGTCCACTCTCCTCTTGGCCTTTATGGCCAGGTCCTTGAGCTTCAAACCTCTGCTACTCTAGCCATGTCCCTGCGAGCTCTCTCAGCTCTAGCAATGCCAACAGCTCAGATCCCAGACCTCTAATGAGAACACCTCTGTGACCTCGGCTGTGACGCTCTCTGGGCTGCCTCTCCCTCTGCGGTTCTCGATTGCCTACTGGCCGGAGCTCTCCGCGGCTACACCTCTCTCTCGATAGGGGTGGTCGCCACTCTTTGTCGGGTCGACCTCCTCAACTCCCCTGAGTCGCTCCTCCAATCCTCAGAGCTCCAGACCTCCTGTGTGGAGGCACATCCACATCCGCTGCAGCTAAAGCTTTGTCCCACTTGAGGTCCTATCTGCTGCTTCTTCTTTTTCTTTTCTGGCTCTACGGCCTTGCCCTTCCCCTTCTCCTCTGCAGAAGGTCTCTGTCTGCCCATATTATCAACTGTCTCAAGATCAACTAACGCTGAAGCTTAACTGATCAGCTGACTCCACAAGATAAGATTAAGAGCTTGGCTCTTAACCCGTCCAAGAACCTTCTGGACTGACACTGAATCCTCTGACCATTGCCATTGTCCACTATCCTGACCCACTGACCAACTGTCACTACAGCACATAGGAATAAAATATAGGTTGTAAGCACAAAGGTGAGCAACTCAAAATAAAATCCTAGCGATGGAACAAAGACATATCACCGACCAAATAAAGCAAATAAGATCAATGGTGATATCGACAGAACTAATGCCACAATTCAAATAATAGCGATGTATCCAAATTGTGACACTAGCAACAAAGGACTCAATGCCATACTAAAATATGCAAGTGATGACCTCAATATGGCACTAAGTACAGAAATTTTTCAATTAATCGCTTGAATTGGCAATAAACATTAAACTTTTATGCAATAGCCAGTAATTTTTGCAATTAATTTACAAGCATGGCATATGGGGCATTTCCGATGAATAGGAATGATAGAATGCAATACCCCAGATAAAGAAGGGCCAAAAGTCGCCAAGGAACTCGTTGAAAACACGTCCGATTGCGAGAAACCAAAACCCTACTGAGGGTTTTAGAGCTTTAGAGAAAATGGACATCTAAGTGGCAAGCGCGATGAGGATTGAGACCTTTGGGCAGCCAGGGTAGCACGCTCGACGAGAGGCGATGCAGCACAGCAGCGAGTGGTAGCGCGGCGCGCGGTGGAGCGATTAGCGCGGCGGCCTTAGG
>BCLG01000589.1:74731-118393 GCA_001602295.1 Zoysia matrella | reverse complement strand
GGCCGGCTCGACTATCGCCGCCTGGGGCCGCCACTTGGGGACCCCGCACACTGCCTCACCCTCTCCTCCGCCGGCAGCACCCACGCATCACCGTCATCCGCGTCACCTTCATCCACGAGCCACCAGGACCGTCGCACGCCAGCCCACTCCGCGCCCGGCCAAGTCTGCACCTCACCTTTCCTCTCCCCTCTCAGATTTGTGCCTCCTCTCTCACACACACTCTCTCTCTCTCCGGCATGCAAGTGGTGTGGGGGGTTCGGCCTCAAGTCGCAGGAGTGTGTCGAGTTTGAGGAGACCGTCTCGAGTCTCGCGCACACTACCTCCGTTGACTTCTCCACCCTCCCGTTACGCATCACATCCGAGGAGATCATCGTGCACACCTAAAGTGTCGTCGTGGCCTCCGGCGCCATCGCGCGGAGGCTCCACTTCGCCGGCTCCGACGCGTTCTGGAACCGCAGCATCTCCTCGAGTCACGCCCATCTTCAGGAACAAGCCCATCGCCGTTGTTGGCAGCGGGGACTCGGCCATGGAGGAGGCCAACTTCCTCACCATCTTCGGGCATGAGCCACCGACAAAATTTCTTGGGGTGCATGTAGTGTTAATTATTTTCTCCCTGCTGGTGGGTTGCAGCGTAGAGAGCTTTTTGCAGAGCAGAGAAGAAACAGGCTGGCCAGTAGGCGGAGCACTATCTCGATTTTTTTTATTTTCAAAAATTATTTGTGCAGGCAGGCCACATAATAGTACCACCTGCACTAAATTTTTTTGTGTAGGCTGCTCTTTAAGAGATCCACCGGCACTAAAACTATTAGTGCAGACGGTGGTTTTAAGACATCCACCTGTACTAAGGCTATTAGTGCAGGCGGTTCACGTAAACGCTTATACAAATGCACCATTTCTATAGGCACATTAATACCCCCCGCCTAAGGAAAGGGGTTTAGAATCGTCTGTAGAAACGGTTTTTGTAGTAGTGTCAGGTTCGACTCCGAGTCGGACTCAAGAACTAGCCTGCACTAAAATGGATGCCCAAGTCACATACAAACTTTGTTTTGGATATTTTAGATATGGATGGAAAGATAAGAAGATAAGCACTCCAACAGATCTAGTCCTGTGATAAAATACTTCATAGATCTCTAGGAATTGAAAAACAATATGATGTCCAAAATCTATTAGGATGTTGTGACACCATCTTTTGGCCTTTGGGCCGTGTATATTTCCTGGGCCCATTACTATTAGAGTTTACTCTTTAAGAACATTCTAACCTCTATATAAATAGTAGCCACCATCACTAGAGTCATGTTTTGTTTAGATTAATCTGTTATCAAATAGTTTCACCGCTAGATGGTTTGTGAGATTCTAACTTCGTGAATTCAACTCAGATTTCGCATCTGCGTTGCATTCTTCAATGTTCTTGCTTGTGTTATTCTATTCGCTTGCCAGGATTAGCCTTTTTGGTTAGGTCAACTGGGTCTTACACGGTTGATGACTATAAGAGAAGTGGTGCTGCGATTGCGGGGTTCGAATAGTCTTAATTTGAGGCTGGATTGATTGTGTGTTGTATCTCCATTAAATCGAGAGTTACCATGACCTAACAGAAGATCGAGAGCCATGTACACATCAAGTGATAGTTAGAGCTTCAGGTATACCATCTAGTTCAATTATCATAGTTGTTGATTTTGCATTCATCCCAAAGTAAACGGAAAAGCCGCTTCAAAAAAAAAATATAGTAGATTGGTAGGTTTTCCTTTGTTCAAAACCTTGTTTAGCCTTTGCATAATTCTATTTTAGAGTCAGTAGTGTTGAATTTGTGTCTTTACTTTGTGTTTTAGTTGCTGGTTTTTGAAATCTTTTTGCATCTAGTTGTTTTTCTTCTATTTATAGCTTGCATCGTTCCATCTGTTATCACTGTTCATATCTATTTTCTTGCACCAAAATTTTTTTCCGCACACCCATCCCTTGTTTCAACAACTAATAGATCCCAACATTCACATCGCCCATCCATAAGCTTCTACCATAAAATCATCTACAAACTTTGCACCCAATTTTCAATCCAAAACTATTTTTGGTCTTTACAAGATATCTAGTACAAGATATCAAAATAGTTATAACTTTTGATTCTGAGCTCAACATCAGACATATAAGTACTTCTTAGATATCTACAGAAAATTTCTCAAACTCTAATAGGCCTAGATTCAATAATTTCATACCAGACATTTCTATTTTCGCGCTTCGAAGTTTCAACACGGATTTTACAAAAATTCAAGATTTTCTCTAGGTCAAATCTTTCATAAAATTATCTGAAACTTCGTCGTGTGCCATCTTTTCTGCTCCTAGTTCAGTGAAAAATAAAAAAATTTGAACATTAAAGAGCCAAAAATTAACCTTTGATGATTTTACAAGTGTTGAACGCTTTGCTGATTTCAGGAGCTTTGTATTTTGTGTTGTTGCTGCTCATTGATATCTTCATTTATATTCTTGTAACATCTTTTTGTAAGATTGGGCTGGCAACTAGATTATATTACTTATATTACTACAAGAAACCTTTTAACCTATGACAGTCACATTCTGTCACGGATCATTGAAAAACAGTCACAAAACTGCATCTATGAAATTTTCCAGTATCGTCATGCATTGAGCGTCATATATTAACCTTGTGATGATTTTGCTAAATCATCATAGATTAGATACAATCCATCACGTTATTTTACCGTCATAGAATAGACCTAGGCCCATGTAGCCCAACCCAAGCCCAGTTTTTGTGACAAAAATAAATGTCATAGATGTGGCTTACTATACATCATAGATTGTATAGCTATATGACAACTGCTGACAAGGATGATGATATATATGGCTGCTGATATGGACGCCACATGGGCATGTGGCGTGTACGTCTGATGTGGATGCCGCACAGCCATGTAATGTTAACACCGCATGTCCGGCCCATTTCTGATTTCGATGTCCCATTTTGGATCCAATTAATTATGGTCCAAGGCCATATAACAAACAATACAATAAATCATATGTATATACCCATTAAATATCAGCATACACAATAAATTTACCACATTACACATAGTCATCTCCCAGTACATTTGAATTCAAAAGTGACTTGCATATTGTATCACACATGAGTATTATATTACTCTAACTAATTTACTTTACAATCTAACAATTTCATTGCTCCATAGTCCATATGCAATCATCCAGTTCAAGTCTTCACCCCTAATAATCTAGCAGGTGACACTACAAGAAACAAAAATGACAAACTTGAATATAACCATGCTCCAGATTTTATAGGAAGATAATGTGCTGCAGGAATAGATAAAGAAAAGGCTGAATAATATTCTCACAGAAAAATACGAAGATATTTCAGTCTGTACCAGAACATTTGCCCGGCAACTACATTGCTATCTGTGTTCTTACGTTCTGTTGTTACCTTCATTTTGAACATAAAGAATCATTTCTCGTTAATACGAACATAAAGCATCAGTTGTATGTTCCAATTTTTAAACCTGCTGACAAAGAAAGAGAATGATTGTTATCACACAACTGAAAGTTTCAACGTGTTAAACCTGCTGACAAATCTTCATCACAATGGTGGCACATTTGAACTGCAAGGGATTAAACATTCCTTAACACTGATCTGAATCTGTGTCACATCGGCACAATATAAAAATAAGTTGGCAGTATATATGACAGCAGAGTATATATTCACATGGAAATAGAATCTGCACTTAAAACAACTGTTCTACCATATGCTTAGTTTAGATGCAAATCATATACCAGTTCAGAAATAATTATTTCACTTTGAACCAAGTCAAAAATATTGATTTCAATTTGAACAAAAGCAGAAGTCAGTTACCCAGGCAAGCCACATAGCATCGTCATCATTGGCAAGGCGAGCAAGGTCAAAGGCACGTTCTAACAGGGACTCTTGGACTGGAGGTGTTCGACGGGGCTATCACCTAGAGGCTCCTCAGCATCTGCAGCTTCTTCCGGTATTTCATCCATGGTTTTCTCCATCGCTATGCCATTGCGTAGTGAGTCCATAGAGGCTCTCATAGCAGCAAGATCACTCGTAGTCCGGTTCGAATTTGCTTTTGCCTGCTCAAGTTTCTTTATAACTGAACAACCAGGTGCTTTCTGCAGCTGTTCATCCTGGGAACCTATATTAACATCAGTTCCAACATGAGCTTAACGCACAAAAATCTGATCAAACCAATACACACCACAGTTTAAAATGGTCAACTTTGACATCTAATTGCAGGATAACCCGATAAAGCTGGTCATGTGTAAAGTGAAATTTCAAGGCTGAAAATAGAATTTGGAGTGTTCACCTCCACTGCTGGAGACATACGAACACAGAGGCACCAGCAAGCACTGAATGTTTGAAGTATTTTAGTCAATGCCATACTTAGTGATACCCAGCAAGCACTGAACATTTGAGTCAATGCCATACTTGTCAGCATTGTTGGTATGAGGAGATGAATTTTCTGTAAAATAATTATTCAATATTAATATCCTGAAGAAATCAAAACAAACCCTAACCGATATAATCTAGACGTGTAAGGTAGCGGCTACATGTAATTGTAGACCGGCGACCGCATCTGCAGCTGACCCTACCCCATGTGCGTACAAACAGCCATCTACCTAGTAGTAAAAGGAACTGGTCTCGCAAGAGACACGTGTCAACCTGTGACCAACATCCGAGGGTATGACCCAACACCACCTAACCCAGGTAAACTTACCAGGACCATGGTTGATCTAATGACACGGTCGACCGGCGATCGCATCTAAGGATAGGAGCCTACCCCATCTGTGGGAAATCGACATAACATTCCTTCATCCTGACTTTTTTAGGCCACAAGTGTCGGGTAGCCATCACAAATTCTTGTAACTTACGACAGATAAATAGTAACTGCAGTGCCGGTCCTGAGATTTCAGAAGCCAGGGCGAAGCTAAAAGCTGAGGCTTCTATTTCTCATCAACCAGCTATATACTGTTGACAATCACTATCATTTCTATCATGTACTGAGACTGTGTGCAGTTATACTACAGCAACAAATGTAACCTTTAGCTTTGCCTACACTTCTAATTGCAGTAATACCATTCAAGATTAGATAATTTTTGTACTCGTTATCTAGCCCATTGGATAAAAAAAGAAAAACAGGTTGTATGGTGATATGTGAAGCTTATTCAAACTGAAACGAGTCATCAGAGCAATAAAAAATAGAATTTATATAAACTATATACATATGTATACTATGTTGAGGGCCCCCTCAGACTCGGGAGGCCCTGGGCGACCGCCCGGTTGCCCTCCCCTCCGGGCCGGCCCTGCGTACCTGCAGCGCCAGATCCCAAATTCAACTCCAAGAAATTCAGATCCAGTAACTGTGAAGACTGGTGAATATATTGAATATTCTCCTCTTCGATTGGTTCCTCAACAACTAAAAACCCAAAATTGGAAATCAAATTGGATTAACTTATATACACGTTTTCCTAAATCTATAACTTAATGAATACAAAATAAAAACTCTTGCCGTCATCTATATTTAAATTCAAATCCGATAATGCAGTAGTCTGTGAATCACGTCAATCTCCAACACCGTCGCAACCTAACATACAAACATGTTATAGATTGAATTAGAACATAGCAGGATCTCAAGTAGTAACATGTATCTTCACCTATGCTGCAATTCAAATCAGGTATCTTAAACTTATCCTCATGAGCAACTTCAGTACGTACAGATTGAGAAAAAAATACGGTTAATCTTATCTAGCAGGATCATTATACCTGTAGTTTTTCAGAATTACTTCACCTTTTTCTATATCTTGAGGCTTTCCGCCACCAATCATCATTGAACTCTTCTTTAATTTCCTCTTAAGTCATTCTTGCAACCTTTGATCATCTGTCATCTGCTGCCTTTTCTCCCGTTTCAGATCTCGTTCTCTTTTCTGACGCTCATTAATTATCATCATCAGTTACATTTATAATATCTGTGAATGATGATCGAGGCAACATCCATGGTTTACAGGTAGAAGAGAATATATGACATCATGTAATGCAACATAAAATAAAAAAATCAAGAGATGTACCTGCTCTCAGTAGCAGCAATAACAATGGATCGACGGATTGATAATAAAATTTCTGAAATCTCTTTCGCCACCAACTCTACGGATCAAGGACTCACCGATGACCAAGGGGTTGCGGCTATTTATAAAGATAGCTCAAATTGGGTAAGCCATAATCATAAGATGCTTAACCTATCAGACCAACCCTGCCTTTTTATCACGTGTGGGGTCACCTGTCATACATATGGATTATGTGAAATAATATAACCTGCCTTTTTATAAACGGGAATAAACACCGGTGCTACACCTCATAGGAACCCTATCTTTCCTTTTTAATTTCGTATGAACAACCATATCCTTCCTTTTTAACCGCGTAGGACACATATCCTTCCTTTTTAATTGCCGTGACACCGTGTCCTGCCGATGTTTCTGCGGATGCCAAGTTGTTTGTCGTGTAGCACGGACACCATGTTGTTTGTCGTTTTGTGGCAAAGCCGAACTCGTCACTCTTTTTTAGTAGTAGAGAAATTGTAAAAGTTTTATGTAGAATCATATTTAATTACAAAAACTTATAACAGCCATGGTCACTTTCCTATCAAGCTGGCTGGCTGGTTAATGGAGCCGCATAAAAGGACTCACCCCTGCATGCATCCATTCTTAATCCTGGCCCTTTAATTACCTACCATGTGTACAATCCATTTAGTTCTGCATGTATTGATGATTTCAAACATCTATATTTCCACTACCAATTGAACCTCAAAATTAGAAAAACATTATAAAATTGGAAGGTCTGACCATGGAAATATTTTCAATGAATGTGG
Organism: Zoysia matrella; assembly: GCA_001602295.1. Classification (NCBI taxonomy): domain Eukaryota; kingdom Viridiplantae; phylum Streptophyta; class Magnoliopsida; order Poales; family Poaceae; genus Zoysia; species Zoysia matrella. Next base: position 111,503 of record BCLG01000589.1, on the reverse strand, counting down.
TCAGAACTGACCTTTCACTACTACAAAACAAGGCTATAGTGTCAGTTAAAAAATTCCAACATGTTGGCCGAACGTTACAGCCGACTAACAAGTCCCGATGGCCTTCAATGTTACGACCCGACACTGTTGTGACACCAACAGTGTCGGACGCTAGTTACATCATCCTACAAAACGACACTGATTTCTCACATTATACAATAGTGTCGGTACCAGTAGACGTCACGAGCAACCGATAGCCAGTGTCGGTCATTGCTTACTTCGTCCACATCGGACACTAGAAAGAAACACTATAGTGTCGGAAAATGTGATCTAACAAAAATCAACACTGATAATGAACACATCAGTGTCGATCGGGCTGATGCCAAGAAAAACCGAAACTAGTGTGTTTTAGCGGTGTCAGTTTTTTGTGTCGTAGTTTAGACGACACTACTATCACCTGTATTGTGTCGTTTATGATGATCTCAATATGTTCGACATTGGTATTTCGTGTATAAATACTCGCCCCCTTCCTCCTATCAGGGCACTCTGTTTGATTCTGTTACGGAGGGTGTGTCCGAAAGGCGACCGAAAAATTTAGAATACAAGGGGGACGGTTTTCATTCCATTTTTAATCAAAGGATATTGTTGCAGGAGGTAAATCCATGTTATGTTCGGAAGTTTTATGGTCTTATGATGTAGTTTTAATGTAGGTTCAGGGCAGAATATCGTGAGAGGAGTTTGAAGTAAACCTAACGTATACAGGCATAGATTTAAGACGGGTTTTGTAGATCCTAACTAATTTTATTGATCTCTAAAAGTATTAGTACATAGTTAATTAGCTAAATCTCTAGCTTACATATATAATAAGACATACATTATGATGCGAGTGGGGGCAGGGGAGAGAGTGAAAAATTAATTGTATATCTAGTTAATTTTATATCCTCCATATTATAATTTTGTCTCTCTTAATTTTTTTATATTAGTGATTTGCGAAGATAGAGGACAGATCTTGGATGTACAATGGCGCTGACAGAAATCTATTTCTATATTTTAAAAATGTAATTTCATTTGTCGAAGCTGCTAAGACCACAAATATACATATGAAAACAAATAGATTATGGTGTCTATGTAAAAAGTGCAAGAATGTTGTAAGGTTGGACACGTCCGAAACAATTCGTGAGCACTTGTTGGAAAATGGTTTCATTGAGAACTACTCAATATGGACCAAACATAGAGAGACACAAGCGAATACACCAAGCACTGTAGAACAAGAAGTTGGGATTAGATACAACAAAGAGAGGGTAAGAGGTGAAGGCAACATCGAGGAGCCAAGATCAAAAGGAAACAACACAGTACAGAGGGATAAAAGAAACAACGATGATTGTGGCGTGTTTCATGAAAGTCACGATATTAAAGGCTTTCATGTCGAGGAACTGTTGCGCCACATTAGGCGCGAGGAAATACTGGATAACAACGAGAGGCTTAGATAACTTACAGATTTTGATGAAGGCTTCGAAAGACCTTCTATACGCTGAATCAAACGGGTGTGATAAGGAATGCACGATATTGCAAATGATGCTTGATCTTCTCACACTAAAGGCCAAGTATGGGTCGTCGGACACTAGCTTCAATGAATTGCTAGAGCTCTTTGCCAAATTATTACCAAAACTGAACAATTTGCCAACTACCACGAACCTTGCAAAGAAATTGTTGTCACCATTGACACTGGGCATACAAAAAATACACGCTTGTCTGAACCACTACATATTGTACCACAAAGAGTATGCAAATGACGTGAGATGTCAAGTGTGCAATGCTAGTCAGTACAAAAGGAATGATCAAAGTGACGATTCAGGTTCTGTGGATCAGTAAAAAGGAAAGAAAGGGAGGAAGATGAAGAAAAGCATTGGTAGTAGTCTGGATGACCAAGATGGCGATAATAGAAAAGTTTCAGCACTTGTGATGTGGTTCCTGCCGATAATAGATCGATTGAAGCAGCTATTCTCCAACTCTAGAGACGCTGAACTCATGATATGGCATGTGGCCTCTGATGGGTGTAAAAAGGACGGGAAGCTTCGGCACACGGCCGATGCCCAACAATGGAAAATCTTTGACGTTAACCATCCTAAATTTGCCAGAGATCCAAAAAACTTAAGGCTAGACTTAAGTACTGATGGAATGAATCCCTTTGGTGCGATGACAAACTCACATAGTACTTGGCCAGTGATTCTAAGCCTATACAACATACCTTCATGGCTGTGTCACAAGAGAAAGTATCTTATGTTAGCTATCCTTATTTCTGGTCCTAAACAAACTGACAATGATATAGATGTCTTTTTAGAACCTTTAGTGGAGGATATGAAAAAGTTATGAGAAGATGGAGTCTGTGCTTGGATGCTTACAAACAAGAGAGCTTCACACTGTATGCTATGATTTTTGTTACCATCAATGACAATCCTGCATCGCTTGACACTAACTGGATAGGTTAAAAGGAAGATAGGATGTGTAATATGTCTGGACCAAACATCATCAGTGTACCTTTCTTTCTCATGTAAGTTAGTGTACATGCGACACCGACGATTCTTACCAAAAAGCACAAGTATCATGCAATGAAGGATCAATTTGATGGTACACAAGAGAAAGATTTGGCACCGATCAATCGTCATGGTAAATTTGTGTTTTAATTGGTCAGAAATATCCATACCGTCTTCGGTAAGGCAGTGAAAGGAAAAAAGGAAGAAAAATAATAAGGCTCCAGGAGATGTACTATTTAAAAAATAATCGATATTTTATCGATATTTATCATACTGGAAAGAGTTGAAGATTGGCCATGCCATAGATACTATGTATGTTGCAAAGGGTGTTTTTGAAAGCACGATTGGTACCTTATTGGATATCCCTGTCAAGACAAAGGATGGACTTAGAGCACGTAGGGACCTAGAAAAATGGGAATAAGGCCAGAACTTCATTCTCATATAAGACCAAATGGAAAGTATTACCTTCCACCGGCTAGCTTTACCCTCACACTTGAGGAGAAAAATCAATATGCAAGTGTCTATGTGGTGTTAGAGCCCCACAGGTTTCTCATTGAATATTAAGAATCTCAAAATGACTAGGTACAACACTCATGACTGTCATATATGCTCACCCTTTTTCTCACTATTGCAATTAGGGTTGTTAAACAACCATACATAAAGATGGCCGTCATACGAATGTGCCACTTCTTCAATGCTATATCCAAGAAGGTAATCGACATTGCTGAGTTGGAGAAGACACGTAAATAGATAAGGGAGACTACGTGCCAACTCGAGATGTGCTTTCCTCTATCTTTCTTTGATATGATGGAGCACTATATGATTCACATAGCAGATCAAATTTTTGTCCTCGGCCCATTTTATCGGCATCACATGTATCTGTATGAGCGTTATATGTCTATTACGAAGGGCTACGTATGCAATCGTCCTCACCCTGAGGGTTCCATGATAGAGGGTTACACATCGGAGGAGGTTCTTAAGTGCTACAATGATTAAATGAAAGATATAAAACCAATAGGTGTGCCGGTGTCACGACACGAGGGGAGGCTCCTACGGAATGGAACAAAAGGAAGAAAAACATTCAACAATCAGAGTTTTGTAAGAGTCCAAGATGCACATTATAGTATCCTTCATTAGTTACATATTGCAGTGTCATACATCCAACAATACTTGCAATAGCTTTGTGAAAAAATAAACATTCCACAGAGGATTGGATCATGAAAGAGCATAAAAGATGTTTCATGTCATGGTTGAAGAACAAAAACCTCCCGTTTAGTACAGCAAAAGATGAAAAAATGATGTTTTTATTGGCCGATGGTCCCTTAATGTTAATTAGATCATGGTAGGCATATGACATGAACGGGTTCACATTTTATACCAAGGCAAAGGACGACAAGAGCCAGCACCAAAACAGTGGTGTTAGAGTAGATGCCGAAGACAGTGAAGAGAACAAGAACACATATTATGGATACGTTGATGAAATTTGGAAACTCAACTATGGAACAACTTTACAGATCCCTGTATTTAAGTGCCAATGGGTCAAGCACCCACAAGGTGTAGAGGTGGATGAAATGGGCTTCACCCTTGTGTCCCTAAACAACAAAGGTCACAAAGATGACCTATGGGATGCTCTCACAACGTGTCACACAAGTGTTTTATGTTCTTGAGCCCGAACACAAGAAGAAGCACATTGTTATCTCTGGAAAACAAAGGATCACCGGGGTTGATAATGTCACAGATGATGAAGAATACAACCAGTTTGATGTGGTGCCCTTTTTTATGAATACAAAAATGATAAATATCTTTGAAGCAAGCCTCAGTTATTCATCACTTGTTCCCTACATGCGCAATGATGGAGAGGGAAAGTTAGTTCAAGCTAAGTAATTAAAGATGTCATAGTTTTGTAATCTAATTATTATAATATTGTCCTCTTGTTTTGTGATATTAAGGCTAATATTTTTTTCCTCCATTCCAAATTACTAATGTTCCATACGTTGTAATATATAATTTATATAATGAAAAAAGAAAGAACATACAACAATATATCCACATTGGATATTGCACGGCCACTGCAATGTCCAATCTGGACATATAGTTTACATGCTTCCTCGAGAAACGTCAGAAAACCAGGGCTTATAAACCGGTCAACACTTGCAAGAATAGTTGAGGTGTGACTAAAGTACAAGTAATAGTGTCGGTCAAGTATGAGGTAAGCGGCAAACGACATTACATAAAGCAATACTGTTGGTCCAAAATGACGTCAGCAGAAATGACAGTACAATGGATTATAGTGTCAGTTAAGTATGTCATAACTTATTTCTATTATATATATATATATTAAAAATAAGAATGTAGAACGATATGATCAGGTTCACGGTGGAGGTTACGTAGGTTATGAGTATCCTCCACTGTCAACCTGTGCCATACAGTTTACACAATTCCTTGCCTACAAACAGACAGCCAGAGCTTATAAGTTGGTTGACACTACCAAGTATAATCGAGGTGGAACTAAAGTTACATCACATAATACTGTCAAAATAGTATGACGTTAGCGAAAACCGACATTACAATGGATAGTAGTGTCGCTCATGTATGACATTAGCAGAAACCGATATTATAACGAGCCATAGTGTCGGTCATGTATGACGTCAGCAGAAATCGATATTAAAAGGAGAAACCAAGAACTTTTACTAACTTGTAGTAATAATATTTATAAACTTACAAAATATGAAAACATAATATTTATAAATTTATAAAATTACTACTACTACTTATAATAACTACTTTTCCATGTCCTCCTCCTCCTCCTCTTCCTCCTCCTCCTCATCTTCTCCTCTTGAACAGCTAAGTTGGCCACCTCAGTGGAGAAGCGATTGATGCTCGCCTCTGCCTCCCTAGTCGCCACGTCAAGATGGGACACCAGCTGAACGAGGATGTCAAAGGGGAAGTCAAGCTGGCATACCTTTACCGCAGACAGTATGCTGTCCGCAACTACCTACGCCAGCTCCCGACGCTCCGACTCTATCGTCTCAAGGAGACGACTCAGCATCCCTTCCAGCGGACCCATAGCATGGAGGAAGTGGGCAAGCGACCCCCCTTGGCCTAAAGGGAGCTGCAGACTCCCCAGCTTCAGCTTCTTCATAGCACCGTTCACCTTATTGAAGATGTCCAATACCATGTCGGTTTGAAGCCGAAGGGACCCCCGCAGAGCGTCAAGATCATGGCGGAGGGACACCCGCAGAGCCTCCGACTCCTGAAGCTGCCTTTTCAACTCCTGCACTCTCTGGGCCACCATCTAAGAAGCGCACGTAGACGAAAGATGGTTGGAATATGGTTCGAAGAGATGTAGAAGACGAGATGGTTCTAAGAGCGCAGTTGTGACCCTTTTTATAGCCCTTGGATGAACTCCTCACCTTCCGACGCTCCAGTTGGATCCTTCTAGTGAGACAGAGCTAATAGTGTCGGTCAAGTATGACATCAGCATAAACCAACATAACAATGTACAATAGTATCGTTCATGTATGACATCATCAGAAACCGATATTACAACTAGCAATAGTGTCGGTGAATGTTGACGTCATCTTTGAGTGACATTTACAGTAGAGTACCAATTAACATATCCCAAAATCTTCGATGAACACATGGACAAGATCATTATAAATTAGAAATATCATTACAAATTACAGTACTGACATTTTATAAAATCATTACCAATAGAGTACATGTCTACAAGAGGTTTGACAGAGCCTAGAACTACAGGGCCGCATCTACCTCCTGCTCAACGGCGATGAGGTCCTCGGAGGCCAATGCCTATCACTGGTCTGGCTCGGTCCGTGTCCGGAGGAGAACGCGGACATCAAGTACAAGATTTAGGCTAGAAGACTAGAAATATCATGATGACAGTAGTGCATATGCGAGAGAAGATGAGGACGTTGTTGATGAGCATCCGCATGCTCTTCACCTTGCGTCGGCCACAGCAAGGTGAAGAGCATGCATTCATCAAAAACGTCCGCATCTTCTCTCACCCTTGCACTACTATCATCATTATATTTCTAGTCTTCTAACCTACATCTTGTACTTGATGTACGCGTTCCCCACCAGGCGTGGGCCAAGCCAGACCAGTGACAGGCACCGGCCTGCGAGGACTTCGTCGCTGTTGAGCAGGAGTACACGCAGACCCTACCGTTTTAGGCTCCATCAAATGTCTTGAAGACAGTTCCCGGCTCTGTCAAACCTCTTGAACAGAGTTTGAACAAAGTTCCAAGCTCTATCAAACCTCTAGATAGATATTACAGGACACCAAACTTGAGAATGAGTCCTGAGCTCACTGCCATAAACCCTAATAACTTGATATGACAACCTGCTTCAAATGAGAATAACAGATCTGGTAAACAAATGATGTTGCAAACACATCTGACAGTAAAAATATAGAACTTCTATATGCTCACCCAGTCACCAGGCTACCCATGCACGGCTGGGCATCATAAGTAACAACCGAAGAAGGACCACACGTGCGGCATGACCGGAGGAGGCTAAGGAGCGTGCGGCGGCTATCGGGTGAGAAGCAAGGGGGCGAGATTCATATATAGGCGAGATTATGTAGAATTTACTTAGTAGTGTCCATTAGTATGACATCACTAATAAATGACATTACAATGACAACAGTATCGGTCTTTTACTTCTGTAGTATCGGTCGGACGTGACCAAAATTACAACGTCACTCGGCAAATATAACAAACTTTTCAAATTTTTTAAGCACCAAATGTTCAATTTTTTGTATAATGTTTTCTAGATGATAAGCAATCCTATTTCATTTTAGAACGTATTTTTTTTATAAATTTTGTTATAACTTTCCACCTACATTCAGCATTTTCTTATACTCAAAAACTTTCAAGAAATGACTCAAAAATTTTCAAACAGAAATTTTTCAGGTTCCTTATACAAGGCAATTTACAAAAATCAAATTGTAGATCAAATATTATTATATACATCGAGAAAAACAATAAAGAAATTGTTAATCTTATTAACAGTGTCGGGCAAGATGACATCAGCTCAAACCGACATTGCAATTCCACAGTACCGGTCTTTTACTTCTGTAGTGTCGGTCGGACGTGACCGAAATTACAACGTCACTCAGCAAATATAACATAAATTATTTCAATTTTTTTACGCGCTAAATGTTCCATTATTTTATGCAATGTTTTCTAGATGATAACCATTCCTATTTCATTTTATAACATATTTTTTTATAAATTTTGTAATCACTTTCAACCTACACTCAACATTTTTTTGTACTCATAACGTATAGTGCCATAATGATTGGTAACTTATAGTTCTATTTGAACTAAAATTTTCATGAAAGTACTCAGAAAAATTCAAACAGAAATTTATCAGATTCATCACACACTACAATTTACTAAAATGAAATTGTAGATCAAATATAATTATATACTTTGAGAAAAAAAACATTAAAGATATTGTTAAAGTTATTAGCAATGTTTGTAGTGTTGGTTATAGTGACGTCATGGTGCCCGACATTGTTAATCTTACTATATAAGCGAGACTTGTCGCATCATTTCACACTAAACCTGGTGCCCTTTTCATTTCCTGCGCGACACCGCTACGCTGTCGAAATTTTTCGCCAACCCTAAACCCCCCGCTGCCGCTCTCGTTGCTGCTCCTCCGACACCGACCGGGGTTACTCGATCGTCCTCCTTGGCTCCGATACAGGTCGTGGCTGCATGTCCTCCTCTGACCTCCAGCTGCACATTCGCATCCGACCTCGGCGCCCACCGTGTTTTCTGCAACGTACAGCTCCGGTCTCCCGGCATCTTATCTCCCCCTCACCCACTCTGAAACTCTAATGTAGGTACCCTCAACTATTCTTTCTCGGTAAGCCGCCTCCCCTTCCCCATTCGGAGAATCTGCAAACTGTAAGCCTCCTCCCCTCCCCATTCCGGCAATCTGCAAACTGTAGGTCGCATCTTTACCTACCATTGTTTCTTTCAATTCTTGTGGCTTCAAAATGCTATATGACATTTTTGATATATATACATATTATTTTTTAGTTTATGGATACATTATAAGACCTTCTTTGATACAAAGGTAAAATTTTTTATTCTTATGTTTATCCTGTGAATTCCCTCTGATTCTTGTGAAATTCTTGTGCGAATCCTGTGAAATTGCTGTGTGAATTACAATGTCAGTTTGATGACATCAGCGACCGACACTGTTACCATATAGTGTTGATATTGCTGATATTATCTTTGACCGACACTACTATAACACCTGTTCTAAATTCTCTTATATATAGGAAGGTTGCTATTGCTATATGTCATCTGGATTATAAACATAATCTAGTATAATCAAATTGTAGGCACAATGTACTTTTCAGTTGTATTTGTGCTCAATGATGAAAGCGGACTAAGTGAGATGAGAGTAGCAGCATTGACCATATATATCTTGCGACTTGCGATATCGGATATGTGTTGACATATGAGTAAAGGACCTTAGAGCGTTGGAAGGCTATTAAATTGGCAACCCGCACTGAGATCAAAAGTTTATTCTGTACCCTCTTCTTTTGTTATAGTGATCACCGGATCTCTTTCATGATATATCCAAAAATACGGGAAGGCTTGGGTAGTTGACTCCATTGATCGTAAGAGAAGTACAGAATACAATTTCTTGTAAGTCCTTGATGCGTAATGACCTCTAATATCATTTTAATTCTTTAGTGATTTGATATTCATAATCATGATACAATATTTCTTATCGGTGACAGCTCTTAATTACAAGTTCTACATCAAGCTTGGAGGAAAAAACACCATCTAAAACAGAAAGAAAAAATATCGTACAAAACACATTTTTTGGTACTACTACACCATAATTAAATAATCTATATCACTATATTTTTGTCTATATCTTTGAGACTTTTAACGTTTCCATTATGTTCCAAAGTGTGCAAAACAAGCTCCTGGCAGTGTGCATTGCGGCTACTATGTGTGCAAATACATAGAAGCTGGCTGTGAAAAATACATGACATTGCCCAACGATGATTATGTTTGGAAAAATGTAAGTACTTGCAGTTTCAGTAATATTGTTATATGCATTTTCACAAAATATTGATATTTTCATTTTAGTAATTACTAATTATGTTCTTAATATTGGCAGCCAGACAAGCAGGTGCAAGTGCAAGGAAGCCAATTTGATGAAGCCGCACTCAATGACATTGCATCTCGGATGATCCGCTTCATGATGCATGAGTTTATTCATCCAATGGGTAAATATTATGAATTTTTAAGTGATGTGGCAGCACATCCAGAACTTGCTAATTGGCGCGGGAAATATCATAATTCTGAGCTAATTCACCAAAAATTTGAGGCTGGGCAAAAGAGAATTAATGAACAAGACCGGAGTTGGCCGAGCAAATGAAATTTTAGTTGTTAGTTTTATGTGATGTATTCATGTATATGTGTAAATTAAGCTGTTGTAGTGGATAAACTTGTGTACATATGTGACCCTAAACATTCACTTTATGAATACATTATCTCTGTCAATATATTTTATTAATCTGTTATTTGCATTTGATTTGTGTTATTAAGATGGCTCTTATTGAAATACATAAAAGTGTCGGTTTTGTGACGTCACAGAAATCTACACCCCTAATACAGAAAGTAGTGTCGGCCACGTGATGTCATAATATATGACATGAGAGTCATGTAAACAATGTCAAAAAAATCGACGTCCTTGAGACCGACATTGTTGGTAGTGAGTGCAGTGTCGGTTGCATGACATCAACACAACTGAAACCACAGTGAAAATATCAGTGTCGGTTTCATGACGCCATGATAAACAATATTGGTGTAACTAATAGCAGTGTCGGTCAGATGATATCATGCCGTCTGACACTGCTGCTATAGTTACTTGTGTCAGTCGGGTGATATCATGCCAACCCACATTGTTGTTTTGGTTACTAGTGTCGGTCAGATGATTTCATGCTGTCCGACACTGCTTTTCTAGTTACTTGTGTCTGTTTGATGATATCATGCCCTCTGACAATGCTGTTGTTGATACTACTGTTGGTCAGGTGACATTATATCATTCGACACTGCTGTTTTTATGTCTAGTGGTGGTCTCGTTGGTGTCATGTCGACTGACACTGAAGATATAACCATCAGTGTCGGCCTGATGATGTCATTTGATCGACACTGATAAGTTGATTACCATTTACAGCAGTATCATGTGAGGAGTATCATATAGTTTGATCGACACTGCAGAACCTTGTGACCCTACATTGAAGGGTCTTTTTTATAGTGTTTATGGACAAATTATTGTCATGTTTGACTGCAAAAACTCCTCCAACGTGCCTATAAAATCCATCTCTTCTAATCACAAATATGCACACGTTTGATTGCAGGAACAAGTAATTTGGACCTTTGAGATGTTCCGAGAATTAAATCAAGTGGGTCTTCTAATCACAACTTGTCTTCACTTATTAGTATGCTTATAGTTGCAAATGTGTAGTACGCTTAATCATACACAGAATCATAGTCAACACTAATTATGAATAGAAGAAAATCCTAGCACACATTTAATCCAAAAATTTGGTAAAAATACTCTTGATAATCATGAAATCTTAGTACATTAAATTGCAAACATTGTACCGTCTCACATGTGTTTGGAAAAAAATCATAGTGTAGATGAATTAAGCTTTGAGCAAAATTTAGAAAAAATTATGTACAAAAGATCTAAAATGGTCAGACTCCTACCTGGACACTGTACAAGTGGGAGCTACTGAGTGAATGGTTTGATTTCAGCCATACCCATCAGCCACTTATGCATGCATTTATCGTATAGGAGCTAATTATATCAATCTTGAATGCATTCTCATCTCTTAGTTTCCCCTTTTAATTGAATTGTCAATTCCAATTTAGCAAGGTGCGTGCACTGTGACATTACATCTCATATTCTCATATGATCAATTGTGTCTATGGTTTCCGATCTTTCGTCAGGTCATGATAACTCTTGATTTGGTAGAGATGCGACACATGATTGATCTGGCCTCAAATAAACAAGATTGGAACCTCGCAATCGCAGCACCACTTCTTCTGTAGTCATCAACCGTGCAACACCCAATTGACTTCCCTAAAAAGGCAAATCCTTGCCTGCAAATCGAAGAACACAAGGAAGAACGCAACATAGGTGCAAAATCTGAATTAAGGTCACAAAATTAGAATCTAACAAACTATCTAGCGGTGAAACTATTTGACAACATAATAATGTAAGCAAAACCTAAACCTAATGATAATGGCTACTGTTTATATAAAGGTTAGAGCGTTCTTAGAGGACAAACCCTATTACTAATGGGCATAGTAAAGATACTCGGTCTAAAGGCCAAAAGATAGTGTCACAGTACCCTGATAGATTTGGACGTCATATTATTTCGACGATTGCTGGAGATCTAGAAAGTATTTTGATGCGGGACAAGATCTGTTGGAAAGCTTATCTCTATAGCATTCCATCTATATCTAGAACATCCAAAACAGAGTTTGTATGCGACTTGGGATTTTATTTTAGTGCAGGCTGCTCTTTGAGTCCAACTCGGACTAGAACCCGAGTTGAATTCAATCTCCTTTTGGAATTGACGTACTTCCTTGTCTTGCGCATACAACTTTTCTTGTTCCTCTCCAATGTTACTAATTATGATAAATTTATTAGATAGCAATCTCACCTCTAATTTCAATTGTCGTGCGCGAGTTCCATCAATACTAATTTACGGAGTATTGTGTGTATGTAAAGGAGTGATTCCTCATCATGATCCAAATTATACGACCATGAAATCTCATATGACAAAAAGAAGAATACACATGCAATCATAAAAACTAATTGACCATAACAACTTAAAATTTTGCTTGACACATTTTAGCACACCAAGTATTTGCTAGCGCACAATAAGATCCAAATTGCAAATAATCTTTATGATAACACAGAAACATCTTGAGGACACAAACTCTTAAAATATTTATATTCTAGTACAATCTTAGTAACATTAAAGCTACGTGTTCTCAACTAATATGGTTACCCTGTTGGCCAAAATGTCGAGCTGTTTGCTGCTCATGCAAGCACCGATGCGCATGATGGGTATATCCATCTGCTTGTGTGATTTGAACTTGTTGTCCTTTTTATCTTGCTCAAATCCTCTACCTACTCCACATAACTATTACGTACGTAAGGAGGCTGCTTAAACATGAGTAATTCAAGATCAACTTTCCTCCTCTAGAGATAAATTTCCCTTTCCACAGGTCCAATTGGGATCCCTAAATAAGTCATCGGTAGTGAACCTTGCTTACAATTCAGCATGTTCACCCATTTATCCTTTCCTTCAACAGGTACACCAAATAGAAACACCTCACCCTTGTGGAAAATTATTTTCAAGCCTCAGAGAAACTCAAAATATATTGTCATAAGTTGGCTCAATCATAACCACCATGTCATCAGTATATTGAACATGAGTCACTCCTTTCCGAACGAGGTGAGACATTAGCCATGTGAATAACTCCTTTCATTCTTCTTTCAAAAAAACTCCATTTAACTTTATTGTATGCCTTATCAAGGTCAATCTTAAGAATCAGCCCTGCTGCTTCTTCTTCTTCCTAAGCTCATGCAAAGTCTCAGGAAGGACCACAACAATAAAATACACAGCCCTATTTACCAACGCATACTTTCTCCGTTCTTAAATTAATGTCACCGTTGATTTTTAATATCAACTTAGACCATTTGTTTTATTTAAGTTTTTTTATAAAAATTATATATTTTATTATAATTTGATTAATCATTAGAGTTATTTGAATCACAATTTAAAATTTTACATATTTGAACTAATTTTTTGAATAAAACAAAAGATCAAAGTTGCGATTAAAAGTCAACGGCGACATCAATTTAAAAACGAAAAAGTCCATGGCAACGAAAAGAAGATACTACCTCCGTTCCAAAATATATGCATTTTTAAGTTTGGATAAGATCAAAATCTTTTAACTTCTAATAACAATATCTAAAAAATTACATAATTTTTAATATAAAAATATAATTTTTATGAAAGTTTCTTTAATGATGAATATAAAAATATAATTTTTATATGACAATATATTATTAGTGATCAAAGTGATAAAGTTTGAGTTTGAATAAACTTAAAAATGCTTATATTTTTGAACAGAAGGAGTATGTTTCTGATAGTCCCACCCAATAGCACCCGCATTACCCACAGCCCACCACTCACGAGTCATGACTTAGCTTCCTCAATTCCTGGCTCTCACCATCAAAAACAACTTTTCCGTGCCTCCTTTAGAGCATCTCCAATAGATACTTAAAATTTTACTACTTAAATTCGTGTTTAGGTTGTTAGTAAATTGATATTAGTAACTATAAAAATTCTCATCTCCAACAGATATCCATAGTATAGGTATTACCTATTAGATACCCACATTTAACTATCTAAAAACGTGAAATTGATAGTAGTCAAATTTAGAATACTCAATTAGGTCACTGTTGGAGATGTATTTTTTACTAGTGATACTAATATTTGTATTTAGATACTATATTTAGATACCTATTAGAGTTGCTCTTACAGCCGCTGCCTCCATGTAATGGCAATTAGATTTCCTGTTGCCTCCTCCCTTTGGCGACGGACAGTCCATCTTGCTGCAGCACAAGGGAGTCCATGAAAGAAATCCACCGATTGGATTTGCAGCAGTAAACGATTTTTTTCTTCCCATCACTACTTAAAAAATACCCTTCAATGTCGGATCATAAAGTTCTACAGTGTCGATCAAATTCTACGATACTTTTCATATGACACTGCTGTAAATAATAATCAATGTCGAACAAAAAAACCGACATTAAATCAAATTATCAATGTTGATCAAATGACATCATTAGACCGACACTGATAGCAATATCTTTAGTGTCAGTCACGATGACGCCAGCGAGACCGACACTAGTAACAACACAACAGTGTCGAACAACATAATATCATCTGACCAATACTAGTAACAACAACAGTAATGTCGAACAACATGATATCATCTGACCGACACTAGTAACAACAACAGTAGTGTCGGATGACATGATATCATCTAACCGACACTGCTATTAGTTACACCAGTGTCGCTTTCGTGATATCATTCGACCGACACTGATTTACGTTAACATCAATATCGTTTATTATGACATCTAGAACCACTGATATTTTCACTGTGGTTTCATTTGTGTTGACGTCATGCAACCGACACTGCTCTCACTACCAACAGTGTCGGTCTCAATGATATCAATTTTACCGATATTGTTTACTGAACTCTCATGTCATATATTATGACATCACCTCACCAACACTACTTAGATTAAGGATGTCGATTTCTGTGACAGTCACAAAACTGACCAACACTTTTAGCATTTAATTACACATTCATATATTTAAATACGAGCCATTTGAATAACACAAATCAAATGCAAATAACAGATTAATAAAATATATTAACAGAGACAATATAATCATAGAGGAAATATTTAAGATCACAAATGTACACAAGTTCATTCACTATAGCAACTTAATGTACACATATACATGAATACTAGTTAGCAGCCTGTGCTTCGCTACAGACACAAGACAATTTCACGGTCCACAATACCCGCAATTCCAAAATCAATTATATATAATCCAACGCCCATGCTAACGCTATGGTGATAACAAAAACAATAGTGACGTTCCATCTAAAACCAGTGCTACCGCTGATGTGATAACAAAAACAACACAGTGGCACAGATGAATTGTAAAATGGCAAGAGATAATTCAAAGTTACATGCCCATGCGTTGCCACCGTAGATCACTTCTTGCCATGGACCTCTTTTGCCACTGAGTTGTGTCATTATTTGTCATAAAATCCAATGGAGAGCATCCTCCATTATGCTGAGCCATGCCCCCACTATTAGATAGTTTGAATCGTTATTTGATATGCACACAGCGCTCATGAGACAGGGATTTAAAATACCTAGCACCACATTGTTTCTCTTGGAGAACGAACCAGAACTTGAAGAGATCTAAACTTGAAAGAGACCCATTAGCTAAAGATGATACATCCCATTCATTTTCCAACACAGTTTTCGATTCTATGAAATTGTAAATCATCTGAGATTATAATAGGCAGGAATATTCTAACAGATATGGTAAAACGTACATCATGGAGCACATAGCTGCAAGCATAAAGAACAGCAAATTCTCTCTAAGATCAGTCCACTCGTTAAACTCTTCCAGGCATAGCATTCTGCTGAAAGTAATCTGCAACCTCTCTATATACTTTCCCACAGTGATGTTTTCATTTTCATAAATACCATACAATTTCAGGAACAGTGGTACTGCTTCTAGCGGTACATCCTGCCAGAACGAAGAAACAACTGATAGCAAGTTTCAAACTTACTCAAGAAAAAAGTCAAGTAGTATCAAACTTCACTCAAGAAAAATGTAGGTAAAGGGTTCCAGTGGTAATCAATAAACAACGAATTGCTTTAATGGAGACATAGCAAGACCAATCTGTATACGACCAAACAGAAGATTATTAGTTTCATTCAAGAACAAGAGAAAAGAATAATGGATATTCAGCACGAATAATATCCAAAACAGATCACAGAAAAGTAACATGACTAACCTGAGCAAGATAATACAAGTACTGAAGGACAAGAGATTTGAGATTTCCTCAGGTTTACGTGTAGTATAGAATTGATATAAAAAATTAATCGCAGGTGTGCAAATAAAGACCATTCACCTGCAAATAAAGACCATTCACACCAGTATAAAAAATCAAAATAAATTACAAGTAAATATATAACAGAAATCATTAACACGGAACTGAGAGAAATAAAGTCAGATCACCTCAGGCCTGTTCTTGATGCTTTTTGCCCTGTATGCATAATCAAGTGTACTTAAGGTTTCCTCGAGACAATGCACGGAGGGTGAAACAGTAGCAATAATGCAAGTTTTAGTTCTCCCTCCTAATATCCCGGAGCAATCTTGTGAGTTTATACCCTACCAGCGCGGAAGCCTGCGTTAGTATTCTATTTAAACAGTAGGGACAAACAAAAGCAAATCTAAGAATGCAGAAGAAATCTGAAACGAAGTATCATCAGAATAGAAGTTCCTTCTCATTCACAGTGCAGGGTAAAGCACTGTGTCAGAAGGTGTCCTAAGATTGATTCTAGGTTTCATCTCATGATACAGACTCCATATCCAAATACTCGAAAAACGAAAAGAAAAAACAAAAGCAAATCGATGGATTCAGATGCAAAAGTTCTGTGCATCATACGGACGGTTGAAGCCAACCTCGGATCAAGTGTTGGACTATGCATCAGTTAATCCTCACTATCCAAATAAATCAATAAGAAAGAAACTGATATTTTCAACCAAACAACAGATGGAAGAAGGATTTTGAGTTACTCAGTGATGGCTGTGGTTTATTGGTTCGATTCTGCCAGCAAGTGTCCTTAATTCTTTCAGAAGAGGGAGCTTGTTATCCTCATTACAACACCTCCTCCAAGGCTCCAACACAAAACAGTTTCGAATCTGAACAGAGAAAATCAAAACAAAACTCCAGATCTGAACAGAAAAAAAAAAGAAGAGAAAAGATGGTGAAATCGAATGGCTCGGTTCAGCGGGAAAATGCGCGGAGGAGGCGGCGGGGTTGCCAGCGCGGAAGCAGTGGTGGGATGCGAGGCCGACGGTGGGGGAGGAGGGGGCGAGGCCGGCGGCGCGGGGAACAGGGACGGAGCGGTGAGGCCCTCCTGCCAGAAAGGCGCCGCAGGGAGGAGACGACGTCGAGGCCGGCAGGGTGGGGCAGCGTGATCGACAGGGCCGCCAGGGAGCTCGGGAGGGAGGAGGTGGCGCGGCCCGCGTGGAAGGGAGGCGAGGCGGGGGGAGCCACCGAGCACGGACGCAAAGAGGCAAGAGTAAATTGGAATGAATGAAAATTTCGGGTCCAGACGACGCGGACTGCAAGCAGCGGGACGTCCCATGGAGATCGAACGGCTGATATGCACTCCTGCCAGAAAGGCAAGCCGCAACGCACGTTTATGCGAGTAGAGATACATACTTCGTATAGAACTTAATAACTAAAATTTTATTTGCTCGATCAATTTCGGTTTTATTCATTAATTTTTTTTTACTTTAAAGTTTGCCGAATAAGTTCATTGTTATATTTCTCGCACCAATTAGCAAAGTTTGTCGAATAAATTCAGCATTGTTATATTTCTCACACCAATTAGCAAGTTTTAAATGTGTTGCCACATCACTAAAAATTCATAATATTGATCCATTGGATAAATAAACTTATGCATCATAAAGAAGATCATCTGAGCTGCAATGTCATTGAGTGTGACTTTATCTAATTAGCTTTCTTGCGCTGCTTACCTGGCTGCCAATATTAAGAACATAGTTAGTAATTACAAAAATACAAATATCAATATGTAAAAATGCATATAACAATAGTGCTAAAACTGTAAGTAGTTACATAGTCTTCTTTGGGCAATGTCATGTATTTTCTAAAGTCAGCTTTTATGTATTTGCACACATAGTAGCCACAATACACACTATCAGGAGCCTGTTTTGCACACTTTGAGAACAAAATGAAAAGGTTAAAAGTCTCAAAGATATAGACAAAAATAAAGTGATATAGATTATTGAATTACGGTGTAGTAGTAGCGGAAAATGTGTTTTGTACGATATTTTTCTGTCCGTTTTGGAGGATGTTGTCCTCTAAGCCTGTTGTAGAACGGTAAACGCTGTCACCGATAAGAAATATTGTATCATAATTATGAATATCAGATCACTAAAGAATTAAATTGATATTAGAGGTCATTACGAATCAAAGACTTACAAGAAATCGTTGTAGGTGCTCCACTCATGATGAAGGGAGTCAAATACGCAAGTCTTCCCATATTTTGGATGTATCATGAAAGCAATCTAATGATCGCTATAAAAAGTACACTTAATCATGTTAGTGTTTCAATTTATTAGTCAAAAGTAGGGTTAAGTAAGTGATAGAGGAAAGCATACTCACTCAAAGTTATAAGGAGCCATGATGCAACACCTGTCTCGCCAATCATACATGGCCCTACCTTTGTAAACTGATACAACACCCCCAGCATTTTAGACCAACACCTTTTGGAACGCCTTTTGTTGATTCTTCCTCTTGCCATTCAAGTCAGGGTGGTCTATAGGGACGTTGATCGCTGATTGGAGTATTGCTATTGGGTTAAGGTACTCGACTCTCTTATGCGCACCAGAGTGGAAGCACATTCTAAAAATATAAAACAATATATAGTCAATTATGGTATTTATTAATAGTATGACTAATTATAAGGTTATTATTGTTTGAAACACTTACAAGCACCATACAGTTATGAGAGTTGCATCCAATCTCTGATGTCGATAGAGGGCATGTATGTCTTCAAATGACACATTTAGATCCAATCCCACAGTGTTAAAAGTTCCTCAGAAATCTTAGCTTGGATACACTGAACACCTTTAGCACATGCTTCTAAGTACCACTCCTGAAATCTATGCATTATCCAGTCCTTCTCATTGAACATACGACTCGATAATAGTAGCATGCCATGTTTGAACTCAGGAAAATTATCCTCTGTAGGATCTCAAGATCTTTCAGAAAGACCCTCGGGCACCAGAGACGTGTGCTCCACCAGTTCCTTTTTTCTCATAGGTGTATGGTTGTCTCATACCCTGAAGGTACGCTTCAACTGTAAAAGAAAACATTAATGTGTGTTCTACGCTTTAGCAGTTAACATACAAGTTAATAGAAGGTACTGACCTATACTCTTGTTGAATGTTGATTCGTTAGCACGTGTTGGTTGAGGCGTAGGGAGGTCATCAATTCTCAGCAACACCTTTTGATGTGTACATGGTTTTCGATCTTCCATTAGGTCGTGGTAAGTCTCGATTTGGTAGAAATACAACACATAATCGATCCGGCCTCAAATCAGCACGATTCGAAGCCCGCAATCACAACACTTGACCTTACCAAATGACCTTACCAAAAAGGCTAATCACAGCCTGTGAATCTAAAAACACAAGAAAAAATAAGGACGAATGCAACTCAATTGTGAAATCTGAATTAAATCACGAAGTTGAAAAACCAACAAACTGTCAAATGGCAAAACTGTTTGATAATAGATGAAAACTAATCAAAACCCTAGCACTAATGGACTTTAGAAAGATACATGGCCCAAAGGCCAAAAGATAGTGTCGCAGCACCCGAGGTAATTCTTAGACGTCATTTATTTTAATGATTCCTGCTAATTCCAGTCAAATTTGAGATTTGACTTGTGTCGCTGGAAAAGGTTATCTTCTTAGCTTTCCAACCATATATAGAACATTCAAAACGGATCTCGTATGCGACCTGGGCGTCCGTTTTAGTGCGGACTGCTCCTGAAACTCGAGGCAACTCGAGTCCGAGTTGGATTGAATCTCCTTCGGGGTTCAACGTGCCTTGCTGGTCTTGAGCTTATTCGAGTCCTTCTTTATGCTTCTCTTGACCCTCTCCAAGGTTCCTAATTATGATAAAATTATTAGGTAGCAATCTATTCTCAAAGCAAAGAAGCATGTGTTTAGAAACGAGCTCACCCCTAATCTCAACTGTCATGCATGAGTTCCATTAATACTATTTTGAGGAGTGTTGTGTGTATCTAAAGGAGTGATGTCCTCATCATCCTTCTTTTCTTGTTTTGAAGTCGTTCTCGACTCAAGTTCATTGTCAGGACCGCGACTCTACAATGCCTTGCAACCTATATGAAAAGGTAGAGGCCACGGGGGTATTTGAACGCAATCACTTGGTAGCTCAAAGATCTTTATAATCTCATCATTCTCCCCTTTTTGATGGAAAGCCGTCCTCGGCTTGCTCTCTTGGGTATCATGATACTTCTGCAAATGGTTAGTAACAGGAGCGGATAAATAGCTAAAAAGATCATCACATGAAAACAATGCATCTTTGCATACTATGGTATCACATGAAGCATTTGTATCATAAAAATTAGCATGACTAATTTTGGAATAATTTCTTCTCCAAGCAATTCATGTTCTATGAAACATTACCATCAATCTCACTAGAAGGTAAAATGTATTTTATCCCAGCAACACATGACATGAAATTGTAGTTACTATTCCAATCTTCTAGTTTGTCATCTAATTGCATAACATAAAAGGTTGTCATATTCGAACAATGTAAACTCTTTGCACCATGAAGATACCTCTAGAATCATAATTACCTATAATATAAAAATTGGTTCTAGTTAACAAAGGCAATTCAGGATTTGAAAATATCATCCTCTCTGCTGTAGCAATGTCAAAAAAGAATCATATTCAATATAACCCATAGTGTTTGGAGAAGATAGCAATTTCAGCTCATCATTTTCACATGTCATGGGTGTGAAATGTTTAATTTCAGCACTAGTGAATGAATAAAAATTAGGAATATCGAATTCATTCACTTCTAGTTGCGAAGGAAGAATAGAAATATCGACACACAGCCTAGAGAAAATCTCCAATTTCTGTTAAATTTGTGCTGAAACTTCGAAGCGCAAAAGCAGAAACTTATGAAATGAAATTGTTGAATCTAGGATTGTTAGAGGTTGGATAATTTTCTTTAGATATCTGAAAAGTACTTATATGTCTAATTTGGAGTCAAAAACAAAGGTTATAACTATTTTAATGATGGATCTCCAAATCAAATTTTTTTAAGGCTGAAAATAGATTCAGATCTCAAATTGGATGCGAATTTTGTGGACGATTTTATGGATGATTGAGCAGCAGATAAATATGGAGAGGTGAATCTATGAAGGGTGGGTCTAGTTGTGACCGAAATATGGGGTGGGTGGGAGAAAATTTCAATGCAAAAAAAACAATTAACAGATGTGACACGATAACAAATTGAACACAAAAACAGATGAATGACGAAAGAAAACACCTGGATGCAAAAAGATTTTGAAATCTAGCAACCAAAACACAAACTATGGACACAAATTTAACACTACAGACTCTGAAATAAAATTATGCAAAGGCTAAACACGGCTTGGACAGGGGAATGCAACTTGCTAAAAAGGCTAATCCCAGCCTGCGAATCGAAGAACACAAGCATGAAAAAGGAAAAAAAATGCAATTCAATTGTGAAATCTGAAATAAATCACAAAGTTGGAAAACCAGCAAACAATCAAACGGGGAACTGTTTGATAATAGATGAAAACTAATCAAAACCTAACCCTAATGATAGAGGCTATTGCTTATATCGAGTTTAGGATGACCTTATGGGCAAACTCTAACACTAATGGACCTTAAAAAGATACACAGCCCAAAGGCCAAAAAATAGTGTTGCAGCACCTGGGGCAGTTTCTGTACGTTATCTTGTTTTAAAGATTCTTTCTGATTTCGGTCGAATTTAAAAATGAGACTGGTGCCAGCTGAAAGGTTATCTTCTTAGCTTTCCAACCATATCTAGAACGTCCAAAACAGATCTCGTTTGCGACTTGGGCGTCCGTTTTTAGTGCGGAGTGCTTCTGGAACCCGGGACAACTCGACTCTGAGTTGGATTAAATCTCCTTTGGGGTTCAACGTGGCTTTCTGGTCTTGAGCATCTTCAGGTTCTTCTTCATGCTTCCCTTGACCCTGTCCAAGGTTTTTAATCAAGATAAAATTATTAGGTAGCAATCTATTCTAAAAGTAAAGAAGTCATGTGTTTAGAAACGAGCTCACTTCTAATCTCAACTGTCGTGCACAAGTTCCATTAATACTAATTTGAGGAGTGTTGTGTATATCTAAAGGAGTGCTGTCCTCGTCACCCTCATCCTCGTGTGCCTCGAGAGGCGGAGGGGGTCAATGATAGGCCCCTCAGAATGGGCAGCCTCATGCTCACGTGTCTTAGGAGGCGGATGGGGTTCCATGATAGGGCCCTCAACAGCAGCAGCCTCATCCTCTTGTCTCTCGGGAGGTGGAGGGGGCCCATGAGAAACCCCTCACCAGCAACAGGCTCATCCTCTTGTCTCTCGGGAGGCGGAGGGTTCCATGATAGGCTCTTCAACACCAGCACCTTCATTTTCTTCTGTTGAAGAAGACCGAGGCGAAAGTTCTGGAGTAGGTCGAGACACCGGTGTCGTTTCAATTGCAGATTGCAAAACAATACCTCTTCGGTGCAAAAGGACAAAATTATTAACGGCATCTCCCAGATTGTCAATCCCCTCTTCCTCATTAAGATAATCGAGACCAAAATCAAGATACTTGACATCTACTACCTTGATTAGTTGCACTTTGGCACACTTTGATGGAATAGATACAGTATGAAATGTACGACTAGGCACTACAATGCCTTCTGCAACCTTGATGCGCCTTTTTCTGCCAAGAGCCATATTCAATGAGCAAGGAGTATTTTTGATTATAGAATCCACTGGGTACTTAGTGGCTGGTAAAGAAGTGGACCCATGGCTTCTTGGAGGTAGGTTTTCACTAGTTGGAGTAGTCTCAATGTTGTTGACACTGGTCCGAACATCCGATGCAGCAAATGGCTTCACGAACTGTGTATTTTCTTTGAAGAATTGGAAGAAGTTTTCTTTCCACTTCTCGTGTTCATCATCCTTGTTGGGTGGATCATGCTTCTTGTAGCTACTCGTGTCGTCCGAGAACCCTAATTTCCACGCAGCCATTGAAAAGACGGCTCATGTCCGACCTCGATGTTCCTCGGTTCCAAGTGCAACAGTAAGTTGGTCTCTTTCTCTCTTTGGCTTAAAGGTCCCTTCCTTCTCCTTTGCAGCTAGCTACTTGGCTTTTTGTACAACTTCACTAATATCTGAGCTTTTAAAAATCAATTGCCCATCGTCACTTGACTTGGATCGACCCAAGACCTAGTTTCGAGTGCGTTCACTGCATCCTTCTAGTGGGTCTGGTATCCCAGCTTCTCGATCTTGTTGTTCTTTTACCTACACAGTTTGATTTTAGCTGCATATCCACCTGGACCGAGATTAGAACGCATCTTGCTCTTTTTACTCAGCTCCTTAAAAGACTCGCTAATCTTTAAAGCATTTTCAGATGTCATCTTCTCAACAAATGCTTTCCAACCTCAGTGTCGATCAATTTATAAGCTCTGGCTTTCTGTCGTGCTTCGAGGAAGCATGTAAACTACATGGATGGATTGGACATTGCAGTAGCTGTGCAATGTCCAATCTGTCCATATTGTTGTATATTCTTCAATTTTTCATTATATAATTATATATTACATCAGAGGGAACATTAATATTTTGGAACGAACGAAAAAATATTAGCCTTAATATCACAAAACAACAGGACACATAGTAAGGTCACATATTATCATTTATAATATTTAATAATAATAATTAGATTACAGATAATTCAATTACAAAACTATGACATCTTTAATTACTTAGCTTGAACTAACTTCCACTCGCCATCCTTGCGCATGTAGGTAACAAGTGATGAATAACTGAGTCTTGCTTCAAGATATTTATCATTTCGGTATTCACAAAAAAGGGCACCTCATCAAACTGGTTGTATTCTTGATCATCTGTGACATTATCAACCCCGATGATCCTTTGTTTTCCAAGGATAACAATTTGCTTCTTCTTGTGTTCGAGGTCGAGAAAATAAAACACTTGTGCGGCACGTTGTGGGAGTATCCATGGGTCATCTTTGTGACCTTTGTTGTTTAGGGACACAAGGGTGTGGGTGCTTGAACCATTGGCACTTAAATACAGGGATCTGTAAAGTTGTTCCATAGTTGAGTTTTCAAATTTCATCAATATATTCATAATGTGTTCTTGTTTCCCTCACTGTCTTTGGCATCTACTCTAACAACACTGTTTTGGTGTTGGCTCTTGTTGTCCTTTGCTTTAGTATAAAAGGTGAACCCATTGATGTCATATGCCTGCCATGATGTACTAACATTAAGGGACTATTGACCAATAAACGCATCATTTTTTATATTTTGTTGTACAATCGAGAGTTTTTGGTTCTTCAACCTGCTCTTTCATAATCCAATCCTCTGTGGAATGTTCATTTTTTTTCACGAAGCTATTGCAAGTGTTGTTGGATGTATGCTGCTACAATATGTAACTGATGAAGGATTGGCTATAATGTGCATCTCAGACTCTTACAAAACTTTAACTGTTGAATGTTTTCCTTTCTTTTGTTCCTTTCCCTAAGAGCCTCCCCTCGTGCCATGACACCAGCACACCTATTAGTTTTTCATCTTTCATGTAATCATTGTAGCACTCAAGAACCTCCTTAGTTGTGTAACCCTCTATCTTGGAACCCTCAGGGTAAGCACGATTGCAAACATAGCCCTTCATAATAGACATATAACACTCATACAGATACATGTGATGCAGAAAAACAGGGTCGAGGACAAAAATTTGATCTGCTGTGTGAATCATATAGTGCTCCGTCATATCAAAGAAAGATATCTCGAGTTGGCACATAGCCTCCCTCATCTATTTACGTGTCCTCCAACTCAGCAATGTTTATTACCTTCTTGGATATAGCATTAAAGAAGTGGCACATTCGTATGACGACCATCTTTATGTATGGTTGTTTGACAACCCTGATTGCAATAGCAAGAAATAGGGTGAGCAAGCTATGATAGTCACGAGTGTTGTACCCAATCATCTTCAGCTCAGACATTGAAACGAGATTCTTTACGTTCGATGAGAAACCTGTGGGGACTCTAACACCACGTAGACGCTTGCATATTGATTTTTTTCTCCTCATGTGTGAGGGTAAAGCTAGCCTGTGGAAGGTAATACTTTTCATTTGGTCTTATCTGAGGATGAAGTTCTGGCCCTATTCTCATTTTTTTCTAGGTCCCTACATGCTCTAAGTCCATCCTTTGTCTTGCCTAGAATATTCAATAAGGTACCAATCATGCTTTCAAAAACACCCTTTGCAACATGCATAGTGTCTATAGCATGGCCAATCTCCAACTCTTTCCAATACGATAAATATTGATTTTTTAAACATAACATTTCTTAGAGCCTTATGATTTTTCTTCCTTTTTTCCTTTCGTTGCTTTACCGAAGGCGGTATGGATATTTTTGACCAATTCAAACACAAATTTACTATCACGATTGATCGGTGAAAAATCTTTCTCTTGTGTACCATCCAATTGATCCTTCATTGCACGATACTTGTGCTTTTTTGGTAAGAATCGTCGGTGCTGCATGTACACCAACTTACATGAGAAAAGAAGGTAAATTCATGGCGTTTAGACCAGACATACTACACATCATGTCTTCCCTTTAATCTGTCTAGTTAGTGTCAAGCGTGCGAGACTATCACTGATGGTAACAAAAATCATGGCATACAGCGTGAAGCTCTCTTGTTTGTAAGCATCCCAAACACAGACCCCATCTTTCCATAATTTTTTCATATCCTCTATTAAAGGTTTTAAAAAGACATCTATATCATTGCCAGCTTGTTTAAGACTAGAAATAAGGATAGCTAACATAAGATACTTTCTCTTGTGACACAGCCATAAAGGTATGTTGTATAGGCTTAGAATCACTGGCTAAGTACTATGTGGGTTTGTCATCTCACCAAAGGGATTCATTCCATCAGTACTTAAGCCTAGCCTTAAGTTTCTTAGATCTCTGACAAATTCAAGATGGTTAATCTCAAAGGTTTTCCATTGTCGAGCATTCGCCGAGTGCCCAAGCTTTCCGTCCTTTTTGCGCCCATCAGAGGCCGCATGCTAGATCATGAGTTCAGCATCTTTAGAGTTGAAGAATAGTTGCTTCAATCGATCTTTTACTGGCAACATCACAAGTGCTTAAACTTTTCTTTTATCGACCTCTTGGTCATCTAGACCGCTACCAATGCTTTTCTTCATCTTCCGCTCTTTCTTTTTTTTGCTGATCCACAGAACTTGGATCATCACTTTGATCATTTCTTTTGTAGTGACTGGCATTGCACATTTGATATCTCATGATGTTTGCGTACTCTGTGGTACAATATGCAGTGGTTCGGATAAGTATGTATTTTTTGTATCCTCAGTGTCAATGGTGACAACAATTTCTTTGCAAGGTACGTGGTAGTTGACAAATTGTTTGGTTTCGATAATAATTTGGCTAAGAGCTCTAGCAATTTATTGAAACTGGTGTCTGACCACCAATTCTTGGCCTTTAGTGTGAGAATATCAAGAATCATTTGCAGTATCGTGTATTCCTTATCGTAGCCGTTTGATTCAGCGTATAGAAGGTCTTTAAAAGTCTTCTCCAAAATCTGTAAGTTATCTAAGGCTTTTGTTTTGTTCTCCAGTATTTTCTCGCGCTCAATGTGGCGCAACAGTTCGTCAACAGTGAAGCCTTCAATATCGTGACTTTCATAAACCACATCATAATCATCGTTGTTTCTTTCATCCCTCTGTTCTATTTTGTTTGCTTCTGACATTGCCTCTTTGATGTTGCCTTCACCTCTTACCCTCTCCTTGTTGTATCCAATCCCAACTTCTTGTTCTCCACTGCTTGGTGTATTTGCTTGTGTCTTTCCATGTTTGGTCCATATTGAGTAGTTCCCAATGAAACCATTTTTCAATAAGTGCTCACGGATTGTTTCAGGCGTGTCAAACATTACAACATTCTTGCACTTCTTACATGGACACTATATTCAATTTGTTTTCATATGTACATTTCTGGTCTTAGAGGTTTCGACAAATGAAGTGACATTTTTGAAATATAAAAATGGATTTCTACTAGCGCCATTGTACATCCAAGATCTATCCTCCATCTTCACAAATCACTGATAGAAAAAGAAAATCACTGATAGAAAAAGAAATAAAGAGAGAAAAAATTATAATACAGAGGATATAAAACTAGATATAAATTAATTTTTTCACTCTCCCTGCCCTCACTCCCACCATAGTGTAGGTCTTATTATATTTGTAAACTAGAGATCTAGCTAATTAAGTATGTAGTAGTACTCTTAGACAAATCAATATAAAGCAAAGAGGTCAACAAAATTAGTTGGGATCTACAAAATCCCGCCATAAATCAACGCCTGTACATGCCAGGTTTACTTCAAACTCCTCTTACAATATCCCGCCTTAAACCTACAGTAAAATCACATCATAAGACCATAAAACATCCAAATATGACATAGATTTACCTCTTGGAGCAATATCCTTTGATTAAAAATGAAATCAAAACCATCCCTCTTGTATTTCAAATTTCCAAGCCGCCGTACGGACACACTTACCCGAAACAGAATCGAACAGAATGCCTTGACGGGAGAAAGAGGACGAGTATTTATATACGAACTAACAGTGTCGGATATATTGAGATAATCATAAATAACACAATACATGCGATAGTAGTGTCGTCTGATCTACGGCACAAAAACCGACATTGCTAAAAGATACTAGTTTCGGTTATGCTTGATGTTAGCATGACCAACACTGATATATTCATTATCAGTGTCGGTTTTTGATACATCACATTTGTCCAACACTATAGTGTTTCTTTCTAGTGTCGGATGTGGATGAAGTAAACAATGACCGACACTGGTGTCGTGTTCTGTAGTCTCGGTTGAATGTGACGTCTTCTGTGATTGACACTATTGAATAATGTTAGCAATTAGTATCGTTTTGTAGGATGATGTCACTTGCGTCCGACACTGTTGATGTCACAACAATGTTAGATCGTAATATTGGAGGCCATCGGGATTTTTTAGTGTCGGCTGTTATGTTGGGCCGATATTTTTATAATTTTTTGAGTGACACCGTAGACTCATTTTGTAGTAGTGTGTCATCCAATCTTTATGATTTTCTCGTCTGCACAGTTCCTCTCCAATTGGCAAGCAACTTCCTGATCTGCGATGCAAGGTAGCCCTCTGTCCTCCCCACCATTCTAAACCTCTCTTCCCACGACCTGTCTGAGGTATCATCTCCTGTCCTCCCTTTTGTGAAATATTTTGACATGTGCGGTGGTGCTAGATCTGTGTGATATGTATTTTTTATCCTACTGTTCAAGTCTGAGGTTTAATGTTACAAATCTATTGCAGTAAGACAAAAAGGTGCCTTAATGATGTTCGCCGGTTTTCCATGTCCCCAATGTGTTTGATTAAATACTAGCAAGGTGGATTTATATGAGAATAATTGTTCAATTTTTTTTAGTTCGGCCAATCTGCAATATTATATTGATCAGTGCATCCTGATGTGCAATACATCAGATTTAGGATTCAGTTATGGACTTGTTTTTCAATTTTGTCAGAATATTTTCAATGCTATGCATGAAACTGCAATGTGGAATACACATGATTTGTTCAATAATTGAAAATATTCAAGATATTTGGATTCATTGTCTAATTATAGCCTTATTTGATTGCTAAAAAATTTAGGTTGTGGACCAGTGCTTCTAAAAGCCTGAATCATGGTTTGCCAACAGGTAACTTAACTATTGATTAAACAATGAATTTTTTAGGTACAATTTTTTATTTTAAAATCTTATAAACTTTTGTACTAGAATTGGTCCTGATATATCTCACTATTATTTCACTAGTAATGATATATCTTTCATATTGCAGTTGTCTGTTTTAAGCTCCTATCAGAATTTTCATTTTTTTTTTGTGAGAATGTTCGGAGCCATAGTTGTATGAACTTTCATTTTACTGTCAGTTCAAGAATACTTCATTTATCTCAATTGAGAACATATGTTGGAATTCCGGCCAGCTACTTCAACTCTGACGAGCACATTAAACACTAAAGAACACACGCGAAAAACAGAGGAATTTTTGTGCTGCTCAACGGTGCAGCTTTTCTGTTGTGTATTGCCTGATTTAAAGGGAACTAAGTTGACAGACTCATGACCCGTGACCAGAGCATGTGCCTAAAACTCTGGACGCGCTTCTTGCATGCACCAGCTCCCCAACAGACTCGCTCAGCCACAGACGACTGGCTTATTCAACGTAACTAAGACACACACAGAGCCCAGGATTATCTCTAACAACATATCCTCTCAACTCCCTAATTATCAGACCACCTGTCATACTCATATTCTATGTCATGCTCTGCCAGCAACATGATGTTGCATGCCTGATCTACAGGATAACATCAATTCTACTTGTTTTGTTTGGTCAGTACAATCTGCTCACCACCTATCTGTTTATGGGAATGCTTGCCAAGAAAGATAACCTGCAACCATGTGTTCTATAGAATATTTCTAAGGAAATGAAGAGCATGGACCTAGAAATGTCATTCCGAGATTGTGATGAGTTACTTTCAAGTCTAGCCTATACGAGTTCAGATTATGCACTAGGAGTGATATCATCAAATGCTTTAGCTCACATCTGTGTTTTCATGCAGTGTAGCAAGTTGAATATTTGAAGAATTGTAAATCCAGGAATAGTACAGACATGAACTGCAACTCATATTCGCCTTTTGAAGAATGCAAAGCAGATATGCTCCAAAGAAGTTTTTTGCTTCTGTTACATTCCAGATTGGAGAATTGCCAATGTAGAATGAATGCATTCGGATACAAATTGTAATGTAGTAGGCACGCATCATCTTTTCTTAGTATGATGTTGTCAAGAACAACTCAGCTGACCCTTGTAATTGAAATTCTGTTTATAATAAAATAATATTCTTAAGATTTGAGCTTCTCTTGACATATGTGTGGAATTTATTGTTTATATTATGCTTGTTTTGAGTGTTCTACAAAAAATAATTTGAAAATTCCTGTAGATTATAAATACCAAATTGTAGAATTGGTCATTGATAGTACCAAAACATATAAATGTTGTTGCAGCTTCACTTATATGTGTTGCAAATTAGCAACGCTTATTTATACATGTTACCAACGATTAAATATATGTTGCAATATATCCTTGCAACACCACCAATTGCAACACATATTAAATGTTTTGGTATAGACTCTTCCAACGTTTATGTGGCCTTGTAGCTACATATATGTGTTGCTAAAGGGGTGTTCCTTCCATAGTGCCACCCTCTCTAGTATGTTTCTCCCTTTCGTAAAAGCTGTTTGTTTTTGGTTAATAATATCTCGAGCCACCTCTGCAATTCTGTTATTCAATGTTTTGTAAAAGTCTTGTAGTCCATATTGACCAAACATATAGGACAAAATTGTCTAATATCATTGGTAGCCTTAATCTTTGGCAAAAGTGTAATCACCCCATAATTCAGGTGTTTAAGATCTAGGTCCCCATTATACCAATCTGTAAACATTTGCATCAGTTCAGGTTTGAGAATCTGCCAGAAGCTTTTAAAATTTGAACCCCAAATCCATTTGGTCCTAGAGCTGACTCAGTTTTCATACTAATTAAACACCACTGCTTTCACCTCCTCTTAAGATAATTGTTTGATCAACTCCGCCCCAGTTTATTCAGAAATCTGCTGGTCCTGACTCCAAAAATTAGAGCCGAGATGCACCCCTATATCCAAACCTGCCCCAAATACATGTTTATAGAAGCTTGTGATATAATGCATCAGATCTGTCTGTTCCGAAATGGAACCATGTATAGTCTCCAAAGATTTAATGAAGTTTTTCCTCCTCCTCCTCCCATTAGCCATCATGTGAAAAACATCTAGTGTTGCTATCACCTTCCAGGATCCATTTGACACTGCCTCTTTGCTGCAAAAAGAAAGCTTCCTTCTTATATAACATGTCTAATTCTTTTAAAATTTTATATCTTATGTCCCACTCCGCTGGCACTAATTCCCTAGAGGATGCCAAGGAGTCCCATCTGTCAAGCTGCTCCAAAAGATTACATTTGGCACTCTTCAGTTTGCCTTTATTTTGGGCATCCAACCCTCTCATAATATGCCAGACACTTACTTAAGCACCTTTGCCATTTATTCTTAGATTAATAATCGTTGGTGAAACTATGCCTAGCCTCCAACCAGAATAGCTCCACCTTCTTAAATTCAGGATCCTGTAACCTTATGTGACAGGCCGCCCCACGAGAGAGACGATCCATCGACCACAAGATGTTATTGGGTGGTGAAGCGATAAAATACATTACAAACTGTTGATTAAGTTAATAAAACAGAAGTTTTAAAAGCGTGGAAGCGGTAACCTTATTTATACTAGGGTCTCGTGGAAACTATGTATAAGATGACATCGAGCCCATACGATACATCTTTTAGCAACATAAAACAGCAACGCGACGAGCAGGGCTCCAAACAGACATAGCCACCCTTGGGGGGTCGCTCCTGCCAGTTGGTCCAGAGGAGGGAGAGAGAAACCACCTACACACAAAACCACAGAGAGTCAAGCACTGAGCATTTAAATGCTCAGCAAGTCTTGCCCGTCAACGTGACCAACTACAGCCGACTCTAAAGATATGATAAGGCTGACTAGTGGGGATGACCATTTGCATAAAACATATCACTATTAGTGGGTCCTTACTTTCATCTTTTAGCGGTAAGTTAAATTCCATGGATGTAAATTTAATTTGCACTATGAACTATATTACACATGGTTACAAAGCAATTGCTTATAAACTAAACAAACAATTCATATTATTAATTAAGTTTAGTTATTACTATGACATGACTCAGTGAACAAGTGGTACTCGTTACTGTGAGGGGCAGCGATTATAATCGATTTACACCAGCTAGAAAAATCCGAAATACACGACACGTACGAGCTTCTCGGAAGCCGCACGTGATCACCTTTCACAACAATACCACAGAGTCAGTCCGACACGCACCTCTCCTAATCGCATGGTCCTTCATGCGATCACCACGCCGGGTGCATCCATGGTTACATCAAAGGCTTTTCTCTACTCTCTGCCGAAAGAGAGTTAGGGTTACGTCCAATCACTATGATATCGAGCTACGTTAGTTTCTCGGGTCCTATTTCTCCAGTATGTAATCAGTACTGTTCAAACATACTTAACAGGGCCACATTCGAATCGGTCTTTAACTGACCCAGACAGAGCTACCACCGTGAAGGCCCGGCCTTCTCAAAACCTACTAAAGAACATCCGTGTCCGGTCTGAGGTTTATTAATTTGTGAGATAAAATAAGCCCTACGGCTAATATGTGGCAAAACTTATAGCTCGCGAGTGATTTTTCGTCCACTCAACTTCTACCGTAAAATAGAGCTCATAGCCTAGCTCTACATCGAGTTACCTGTACCAACAACACTCAATATGAGTAATAGAGTACCTAACATGCATTTCTAGGTTTCAAACAACTCCTACAACTTAATGCGCATCACATTAACTATATCTTACACAATGATAAAAATAAGAACTAAAAAAAAAGGTTAATGTACGGTGCTTGCCCGGGCTCTTCTCACAGTTAGAATCCACAGCTGATGAAACATCTTTAAGCTCCACTTCAGATGGATCGAGTCCTATACATGATCTGATCTGCAAGGAAATGAATTATGCTAGTTTTTAGACTTGAAATGAAGTCACATGCGATGATAGCTTTTTATTTTCAAAAGAAGACTAGTGATTTAGTTATAAAACTTGTTTAAAATAATTTTCAAAGAACAAAAATATAATTAGGTTTATTCATAAAATCAAAAAAGATATAATCAAAATTTTGAAAAATTTTCAGGATTTATTAAGTCAAATAAACATTTAATGATTTAAATACCGTTTAAACATAATTAAACCTTTATAAAATAATTTACAATGAAAATTAACTATAAAACTTCTTTAATATGGTTTTCAAAAATCAAAAAACTAAATTTGAGTTGCTCATAAAATCAGAGAGGTTAAAATTGAAGGTTTGAGAAATTAATTTCAGGATTTGTTGCAATCAATAAAAAATTATAGGGATTTAAATACCATTTGAACTCAATAAATCATTTTAAATTATTTTTGATGAAATTGAATACAAAACGCTTTCCAAGCACAAAATTTTACAAATAAACAGAAGAGTTAATTTTCAAGGATTTATTAAAATCAAATGGATTTATAATGAATGAAATACTGTTTAACAATAAAACATTTATAAAATTATTTTTGATGAAACTAAATATGAAACTTTCCAGAAACATAGAATCTACTTTAAGAAACAGAAAAGTAAAATTTTCAAGATTTTATCTTGCCAAGGAATAGTGACAAAGCATTACTGAATTTTTGTGTGATCTGAATTAATTCAAGTTTTTATGCATAAAATAAAAATTTATTAGCTTTAGAATATAGTTCTAGTTGAGAGGATCCTAAAAAAAATGTATTCCATATTTTTAAGACCTAAAATAAAGTTTCTATGAATTTTATAAGATTAAAGCCATTTTCTGTTAATAAAATAAAGCCAAACAAAATTAATAGAATTTCCAGAAGAGGTGCGCCACGACCACACAAAATGGCCCACTGTCGGGCACGTTGCACCAGCCCGGCCCACAGGGGATGCTGCAGAGGGGCCTGCATGAGGGGGGGCGTGCCAACTTAGCCCATAGGGGCCAAAGCAAGGCCACAAGGGGCCACCGCAGGCCGGCACAAGCGGAACCTAGGAGCTCGCCTCCTAGGCGCGTGGCGCACGGCCAAGGCGGGCGGCTTGCCGGTGCTGCGGCAGTGGTTCTCCGTTGGCACGCTTGCCCGGTGGTTCAATCACTGGAGTTTCTTTCACATAAACGGTCCTTGAGATGTGGGGAGGACAGTGGAGGGGTCGTCAGACCGGAGTTCTCAACAGAGAGAGGGCCGACGGCGGAGGGTGGTCGACAGTTGGCTTCGGCGGCGTCGTGGCGGGATCGCGGTGCACAAAAAAACATGGCTTTCTCTTCCTACAGCTTCGCTGCGACACACAGATAGCCGGAGCGGTGTCACTGGGCGGCGAGGGGGACTGGAAGGATGGGCTCGTTCGAGTGGTGACGCGTTTTAGGCGGTCGGCGAGTGCGTCTTTCAAATTCGTGCACTAAAGAGTCAGTGATTCATCACTCAGGAATCCGAGGTCCTAGAGGTGTGCAAGGAAGGGAGCATTGAGGAACTAGGAGAGATTGATGTATCTTCGCCGGTAGCGACCGGACTTGGGCGGAGAGCGGCCGGTGACCCTTGAAGCTCGACTTGGGGAAAAAGCTTAAATCTGAGTTACCTACCCTGGGAATGGAGGAGGTTCTTGCCGTTGTGTTAGGGAACTTAGAGGCGCACTCGAACGGAGGGCTAGACGGGGAGTAGGAAGCTCTGCCGGGGTGGTTCCACGGTGGCGTCCGAGGAGCGGGGGTGGCGATCGGCTGTGGGAGAGAGTGCGAGGAAGAGAAGGGGGTCTAGGGAGCTTTGGATATGGGGGACGCACCGTGTCCGCGCAACATGTACCAGGGACACGTCACCGGGATTCGTGGCAGCTATGCACTGGCAACACCTGACCTGTGCGGTGGTGTCTGAAGGTTGGGGAAGAAGCGGGCTGAGGCTGACAGACAGGCCCCGTGTCCTTTTTCTCATTTTTCTGATTTTCATCGAAAAAAATAAAATGCAATTTAATTGAGAAAATTCCTTATTTGCTCTAAAATAATGACCACTTCTTTCCTTGATTCTTTTCGTTTTAAACTTACTTTTGAGGACCAAATTTGGATTTTGTTTCCTTTCTTGACCCTTTCATTAGTTTGAAGACTGTTAAGTAAGGCGTAAAATAATCATTTTACCCCTCATCTAAAATATACTAATATAATTTTTTGTTTGCATGTATATTAATTTAAGTGTAAAATTGCTATCGCAGTCACCGTAAAGTTATGCTTTTATGTTCAAAATAGCATGTACTTACATTAATACACATATAAACGTAAAATGTATTTTAGATGAGGGGTAAAATGGTAATTATTTTAGGGCCAAATAAGGAATTTCCTCTGTTTAATTTTAAAGACAGGCAGGCTTTTAGAGGAAAATAAATTACTTGGGGCCTTTAAACCTCAAATAAAAATTTTACGAAAACCCTTAAAATTCAAATTGTTGTAAGAACTTTCCTAATAGAATTTTGTTTCACAACATTTCATTGAAAAATTTTGAACTCTTATTTTGAAATCCAAACTTAAATTTGAACTAGCTGGAATCGTTTCAAATTCTTTGGAAGCTCGGTTTCATGGATTTTAAACATGAACAATTGGCTTCTTTATTTTAACACAAAGTGTTACACTATCGATGCTCAAAGAAAAAATTTCTTGGTCTTTTTGGGTTAATGAGGCACCATTATCAAAAAATACTGGCGCACGATCCGATGTCACTGTAGTCATGCTCCAAGCATTAGACAGAGGGAATTCAGCTCCCAGGTGAAAGAAACTATCACTCTGTCCAAATTTAGAAGCATTGGATTAGTTTATTTATTGGACCACGTAAATTTTGAATCACTCCTTTGAATTTCCTTGAAATCACCGGTGTCGATAAAAGAATTAAAAGACTGCATCAACCTGTGATTTACATCATCTGTGTTTTCATCCTCAACGCATCCAATAAGGTTGAAAACCCCTCCCAACGCCATAGAGAGGCAGGACGGCAAACATATAGTTTTCAACTCCATCAGAAAGTCCACAGAAAGATCATGATCCACCTAACCATATACTGTCATGTGTGACCATCTGAAATTAGATGATCTAGATCTCAAGGAAAAGGTAACTGAAAAACCCCCCATTTGTATATCCTCTAGTTCAATTGTATCATTATCAACTCCAATTAAGATGATGTAACATCCCGTAATTTTTTGAATTAATAAAATGGCGAAATTTCTCAATTCCGTTCCGATTAAATTATCAGTCCCAATTTTCGTTCCGTTCAAAAATCAGTTGTCCCGAACTTCGTTCTGTCCAAATTCGAAATCCTTTTATGTAAATTGTTCCGGTGCCGAAATAATTTAGTCCGCGTATTTTACATTGGGGCTAAAATTATTTTCCGAAATCTCCTAATTAGTTTTCGATATCTAATAATATTTTCTCTAATTATTTTCTTCAGCCTTCTTAATTATTTCACAGTTATCAATTAATTCCAAATCTAATTCCTAACCCTATCTTATTTTTACCCTCCTATATAAACCCCTCTCATCCTAATCCTCTTTCCCCTCTTCATTTGTCCAGAACATATCCCAAACCACCATCGCGCGCCTGCTCCATCTCGATCGCGCGCCTACCCTACCTCGATCCCGCCGCCGCCCATCGTGGTTTCCACGTTGCAGCCGCCTTAATCTCCGCGTGGAGCCGGTCGACGCCCTGCCGCTGGAGTCTCGCGCCGCCTTCGTCCGTTGGATCCCGCGCGCGCA
>BCLG01000589.1:10952-74661 GCA_001602295.1 Zoysia matrella | reverse complement strand
TGTCTTCGCGCCGTCTGTCGTCCGCGTCACCGTCAACCTCGACCCCCGCGCTGCTTCTCTGAGTCGCTCCGCGTGAGCCAGTCCGAAGCCCCCTGCCGCTCGAAGAGCCGTGTCGTCCTCGCCTCGTTCTCCGCGCCGGTCCTTCTCTGCTCAGCCGTGTCATCCGGTCCGTAGATCACGCCGACTCGACTCCAGTGCAACGCCGCGCCGACCCCCTCCTCCAATTTTCCGTGCCGGTTCTCCGATTTCCCGTCTCCGATTTCGAATTTCGTGGTGAGAAATTCCTCTCTCTTCAATTCCTTTTCCCTTTCCAATTATTTGTTAGATTAATTGCTAATTGATCTGCGATTAATTATTCTGCGATTAATCTAAATCCTTGTGGTCTAGATCGTCTACAATTTTCGGAAACTCCGTTTGATCTTCGATTAATCCCAAAATTGTTCCGTTAATTTGTCTCGTCGCGATTGTCGTGAAAGATTATTCCGGGGAACGTTTTGCGCACATTTAGTCAAGTAGTTTCAATTTAGATTTAATTTTTGATTTTATTTGTCGTGTAATTAGTATCTAATTCCCTGTTCGTTTTGTGTTTAGCCAGTGTTTCCGAGGAGGAGTTCTGCGAGCCAACTCAGTTCGAGGATCTGGATCTCGATTTCGATCCCGAGTTACCAGGCAAGCCGCGTTCCTTGATTATTTTGTACCAGTATTTTGAACTGCATGTTTTGTTTGCAACCCTAATTTACATGCCAACTATTTTAAAATATGCTAGCAACATTCCTAAGCCGTGCCTATTTACTGTTCCACAGATATGAACCCTAGGATTGCTTTAGAATATTTATTTTAATTTTATGCTTAGCCATGCTTAGTCGCATTTATTTTATCTCACACCTGTCACTATAAAAATGAAATTTGTGTTAAATGCTTT
This sequence comes from Zoysia matrella, assembly GCA_001602295.1. Lineage (NCBI taxonomy): Eukaryota > Viridiplantae > Streptophyta > Magnoliopsida > Poales > Poaceae > Zoysia > Zoysia matrella. Next base: position 73,739 of record BCLG01000589.1, on the reverse strand, counting down.
TGAACTGTGACTCAAATGTGTGAGTTTTGCAAATACCTATACATAACTTTTTAACGGGGGCAGGTTGGAGTATGAGGAGCTAGGGGACTTTTGAGAAGTCTCTGTGGGCGTACCTGTTGCGGGTACAACGGGAAGATCCGGGCTGAGGTCTTTTCGTGAGACTTGTTGTTGACGTTGAGGTTGGAGTTGGTGCCTGCCCCGGCAATTAAGGATCGAGTCCTTCGAGCCTTGTGCGCTCAGTTGACAACTATGCACACTACGTTACCTTGTATGGGCAGTTGGCTTGATCTTGAAGCTTGCCGAGACTGGTTGTTTACACGTGGGTTGGCGGCGTTGTGTTAGTGTGGTGTAGAGCTCCGACTCCTTACTTGAGATCGAGATACCCCACCTGATCAGTGGTAGGCTCTTCACAGCTCCAGGACCTGATTGCTTAGGCTTTTGGGATCTCTATCCTGAAGGACGAATGACGCTAGGTAAAGCTTGTGGACGGGTCTTGTGTGTTTGTCAAAACTACGATGGTAGTTCTAGATGATGTTTCTCGTGGGTCCAGGTGCATAACCTTTACAGAGTTTTAGTTGATGCGCATTGCCATGTTCTTTTGGAAGGACACACCTCTGAGTTTGTGCTCCTCGTTGAGTAGTTTTGTTTTTCTTCCTCCTCTCCTATTTCAAAATGTTTGGACTTCGGCCTTTGAGCTGTGGCCGAGTGTGGAGTTTACATCGGCATTAAAATGAACCTCCGTCCGAGATAACGGAGATATCTGCGGGGTAAGATAATAAAATTTGACAGTCTAAAAATAAAGCTTTTTTGCATCCTTTAAATAAAATAAAATGTTTTAAACTTGCATTTAGCACTTGAGCCATGCCTTTACCCTTGAAACCATTTGCATGCATACATTGTTGTTAGGTAGTACACGGTTTGCTGAGTATTCGTACTCACGGCTTTCTAATTTGTTGTTTTCAGAGGATACTCTCAGCTTAGTCTTCGACTACGTCTCTGACGGTCCGTGACGTCCGCTCCTGCGCTTGAGCTAGCCTGTGTGAAGAAGGTTCGCTACTGCTGTCATGTTGATGCTTCCGCTGTCGCTTTTGATGGATTCTCGACAGTGATATATCTGCTCTGAGATGTTTCTGGCCTGCGTGCCGATGGACCCCTTTGGAGGATTTTAATCTAATAAATTCACTTTGACCTGCTATTTTCTATTCTTGTTTCTTGTTTAATATTTCTGTTATGGTTTCTTGATTGATCGTTTGTGATGTCGTGCTTGCCAAACTCTTGGGATTGGCAAAGTCACGGAAGATCGGGTCTTATCAAAAGGTAAGGAAAATCCTGGTCGTTACAAATGCCCCCAGACAGACAAATCGCAAGTAACCATTTCCAAATAAAGCTTTTACCACCACTAAGATCCCAAAGTTCAGCATCAGAAAAATCCCCTTTCGTGGTTTCTTGCAATACCACACAATCAACCTTTCCTTGAAGAATAAACTCAGCCACCTGTCTGCGATGCCCAATCTGACCAAACCTCTTACATTCCAAAAAGGAGACCTCATGATTTTTTTGTCTTAGAGGTCATACCTTGATGCTTAGTAACCAAAGGATTTTGCTCGGTGACGACATTCTCCCCCTGAGAACTATCCAACCCACGAACCTCATTATCAATGCCCTTCATGGCCAGAGATTGAGGTTCAAGTGCAGCATCCTGCACACCCTGTGCACTTTGTTTCTTCAGAAATTCTTTGTGGTTAGATTCTTCTAATTCCACTCGCAGGCGTTCTTCAGCTTTGATAGTGGAAATAAACAAATTTCTATCATCAACTACTAACTCTATCTTATCAATGACCTCAGAAATAGTCTCATCAGGGGTATCATTCAGTATAAAAAACTGGTTAGATGAGAGATCCGTACCTACGAAGTCCAAGTTTTTCTTGTGCGTTCTGGTTCAAGCTTTGTTCATCACGGGTATGCCTTCATGTGGGATCCGAGAGCTCCTACTAGATGGTGCCATCACCAGCTTCTTTGACCTTTAAGCCTTCTTGTTAGAATGTTCCACCCATCCTTGTGAATTACCATCAATCTCTTTGTACTTATCTGTACTGGTATCCACCTTCAACAAAACAAAACCACCTCGGAGATCCATCCAGAATAATTAGAAAACAAAACCAGCAAGAAGATGAACACACAGAGAGAGAGAGAGAGAGATTAACTTACCTTGACCCCTGATAGTCATAGCCGCTGTGAGTTCTCCCGAACTGCAGCCTCGCATGGCTGGATCCTGGGAGTAGTTTGCATGGCAGGTCTCTGCATTGGAAGGGGCATAAAGGAGCCGAGCGTGAGGACGGCGTTCGCCCCGCACTGGTCGCTGGAGGTGGAGGAGGGGGTGGGGCCGACGATGCGCGCGAGGAGGAGCGGCGCAAGGCCAGAGAAGGGGGCGGGGTCAACGATGCGCGCGAGGAGGAGCGGCGCTAGGCCAGAGGAGGGGGCGGAGAAGGCAACGCGCTTGAGGAGGGGCGCCCACGAGGAGGATGCCACGTCTCTAATATGAACGTATTTGCGACGGCTGTCTCTGATATAAATACATTAGAGACGGCTATCTAATGCATGTCTCTGATGTACACACATCAGAGACGTCTATTGAACAGCCATCGCTGATGTACCCACATCAGAGACGGTGAATTCAACAGCCGTCTTTGATGTGGGTATATCAAAGATGGCTATATAATGCTCGTCTTTGATGTATTATTAGCGATGGCTTTTTATGTGATATCGCTAATAATGGTGTCTTCTTTGTGTCAATTTGTGGTAGTGTAATCTCCTATATGTTCAGAAGCCATCACAGTCACCGTGTTCTACTCATGTACCCCCAACATGAGTTGCCTCATGAAAACACTGACTAGATGATATATTAATTGTATGACAAGGTTTTAGGTTATGGGATGAACACTTTGTTAGAATATTTTGAAGTTTTCCAATTTAACATTCTGTAAATCCCAAAGGCCCACCCACATATACAGAAGGAGAATATTGCGCTTATCATTTTTGTAAGCAATAATTTTTGTGATGGCAGGCTAATTATCATAATCGTTTAAATGGTAGGCTAGTTATCATACTCATATAAATGATAAGCTAGTTACCATATATACAGGTGTTATACATGGCAGCCTGGATACCGTATATGTGAGTGCTCTTGTGTATAAATAGAGAGGCGAGACATCATCCAAAACACACACAACTATTCTCTCATTCTTCTGTCCCTTGAGTGCTGTGCTGCTCTGTCTTCTCCACCTGTCACCGATGTGCCATCGGCGCCGAGAGAGCAGGTCTCAGAAACCCACGTCCCCTCGGGTCCCTGCATGGGGTAAGGGTTGTATAAGGTTTTTGGGAAGCGCGTCCACGACTGCTCGCTGTTTGTCTGCTTCCCCGTGACACTGTTCGACTACTTTCTCTCCGCTCCGGTCGCCTGCTGCATCTACATCAACGGTCTATTTCATCTACTATTTGTGCAACTATTTGCATTGACAACCCCACTGTAAGAGTGGCATGCCTCTCTTTTTCCGCTATTATGTGCATTCTATTACTAGCACTGGAAGGATCACGATTGCTTTGGCAAATTAGGATCATTGCTAGTATGCATCATACGTAGTATTCTGAATCTCGTTATATTTAATCTTTTCCTAAGTACTAGAACTAATTTAATCATCACTAAAATGCAATTATTTCCAACAATCTAAAAACCTTATAGGCATTTAGTGATGGCTGGATTTGCTGATGCGATGAAACCGGAGAAGTTCAACGGTGTGAACTTTAAGAGATGACAGATGAGACTTAAACTGTGGCTCTCGGCTATGGGCGTGTTCTAGGTCGTGAGTAACCCTCTTGCACCACCTCTTGCAAGTGAGAAAGAGGTGCAGGAGTTTGCTGCGGCTACGATAATTTTTGTTGAATGCGTCCTTAGTGTTTTCTTTGACCAGTTGTGCGATGTATACATGCACATCAAGAGTGCCACGGAATTGTGGGAGGCACTTGAACATAAGTTCTCAGTCTTAGATGTTGGACGCGAGCTGTATGTCATGGAGCAATATCACGACTTCAAAATGGTGGATAACCGTTCTGTCGTGGAGCATGCCCATAAACTTTAACTTATTGTGAGGGAGCTCAAAAAGATTGGATGTCAGTTGCCTGACACGTTTGTGGCAGAGGGCATTATTGCCAAGTTGCCTTCATCATTGAGGAACTATGCCTCATCTTTGAAACATAAGAAACAAAACATTTCTGTTGAAGATTGTTGGCTGGTCTTGATGTTGAAGAGAAGGCTCAGGCAAAAGATGCTCCCCTAAGAGCACCTGAAGTATAGTCCAGCTCCAATGTGATGCAACACGCTGGTAGGTAGAACCAGAAGGGAAAAGAAATGGCTGTACAGACTATTCAGTTCAACAAGAAGATAAACATGTACGAGATTATCTACTTTGTGTGCGGTAAGAATAGACATTTGGCCAAAAAGTGTTGTAACCGCAAGGTCAAGAACAATCAGAAGGGGCAGCAGTCTGCTAATATGACCATTAGTTACTCCAGTGGTCACTCTAGGTATGGTAATTTCACCTAGTGTTTTCTCTGTTTATCAATCCAATGATTAGTGGAAGAAGAATATTGCACTTATCATTCTTAGTAAGCAATAATTTTTGTGATGATAGGTTGGTTATCATAATCGTATAAATAACAGGCTAGTTACTATATTCATATAAATGATAAGCTAGTAATCATATATATATATGTGTTATACATGGCAGCCTGGTTACCATATACGTGGGTGCTCTTATGTATAAATAGAAGGACGAGACATCGTCCAGAACACGCACAACCATTCTCTCATTCCCCACTCCCTTGAGTGCTGCGCTGCTCTGTCTTCTCCACCCATCGTCGATGTGTCATCGGTGCTGGAAGAGTAGGTCTCCAGAATCCACGTCCCCTCATGTCCCTGCATGAGGTAGGAGTCATATAAGGTTTTTGAGAAGTGCCTCCGTGACTGCTCGCTGTTCGTTCTCTTTTTTGCGACGCTGTTCGACTGCTTCATCTTCGCTTTGGTCGCCTACTGCATCTATATCGATGGTCTGCTTCATCTACTATTAGCGCGACTATTTGCGGCGACAACCTCACTGTAAGAATGACATGCTTCTCTCTTTTTTTGCTATTTATATGCATTCTGTTACTAGCACTGGACAGATCATGATTACTTCGGTAAATTTGGATCATAGTGCTAGTTTGCATCATAAGTATTATTCTAAATCTCGCTATATTTACTCTTTTTCTAATTATTGGAATAAATTTAATCATCATTAAAATGTGATTATTTCCAATACACTTTCCCGTGCACAACCCCATTGGTATCTTAACCTCTGGCCGGCAATCCTCCACCCCAACCAACTCAGTGTCATTAGAATCATATAAATGCTTAGGAAGATGAAAAAGCTCTCATTCAACATCAACCATTTCCTCCGAAAGAGCCTTAGTATCTTGCATCATATCCTCAGCTGTAATCGAACCCAACGAGAGATCTGAAAATCGAACATCCACAGCATCCTGTCCGGCCTCTGGAAATTGAACCTGTTCCTCCCCGACATCGAGTCCAGGGACACAAAAATTCAATGGTTGCACATGTATCACATTTTCTTCCATTCCTAACTAAGCTTGATGTTCCGTCCCTTCACCATTACGAGGCTGCTTTCCAAGCTCCTGTAGCTTCTCCGACTCAGAACGATTATCATTAACATCACTCAGAATGATTATCATTAACATCAGAGTCACCACCATCCAGCTCATCCTCCAAACCATCGTCACGCCTACCTCTATGTTGCTGCTTGTCATCATGCCCCGGACCTAAGGGGTCATCACCCTTGTATGAGGCACCACCACGAGAACTTTCAGCGAAAAAACTAACCTCATGACCATGCCCATTGAAAAAAAAATCTTGATACAGCCTCAAAGGCGAGCCGGATCATGGCAGCACACCTGCACACGAATTGGACCATGATAGATCATCAACAATACATCGACCACCAATGGTTCGGCAGCTAGCCCAGTGACCTCTTTCACCACTGCTTCACACCTCGCAAAGGATGGAATTCCAGTACCTTGCATCCACACAATATGCAGAACTGCCGTCACATCAGGGTCCACCACAACCTTTAGAAACCTGGATCTTTAAAGAGAATTTTGTCGTCACAATTCCGAAAGCTTCGAAAAGGTGTCCAGGGCCTGTTTATTCCGGAACACCACAACAAACAAATTTCTCTTAACGCTTTTCACTTTCCAGACCCAGTAGTTGTCAATAAGATTTTTTAGTTCCTCCACCTTAGCAACATCTGCTCTGCTCTTCAACATCGTCATCTGACCCAAGTTATTTGCAATCTTCATATGACTGGGAGGGATAGGGTTTTTGTGTAGTAGATCGATTTTTTAAGATGGCACACTTTATACCATGTTATAAGACTGATGACTACGCATATTGCTGATCTATTTTTTAGAGAAATCATTCGTTTGCATGGTGTGCCTTTTACTATTGTTTCAGATTGTTTTGCAAATTCTTGAGTCACTTTTGGTACACTTTATGGAATATGTTGGGTATGAAGTTGCTGTTTTCAACTACATGTCACTCACAAATGGATGGCCAAACCGAGGTAATGAACATTAAATTGTCTACAATGCGACATGCCATTTTAAAGAAAAACTTAAAGATATGGGAAGAATGTTTACCTCGTTTGCAGTTTGCATACAACTGGGTGGAACATTCCACAACTAAGGTAAGTCTATTTATGGTAGTATATGGTTTTAACCCTCGTGCTTCAGTTGACCTTTTGCCTCTGCGTACTAATGAAAGAGTTCATAATGATGCTGAGGCAGTGCTAAATTTATTCTCAAGATGAATAAAACAACTAAACAAAACATTGAAAAGATGAATGAGAAGTATAAAATTGCCGGTAGTGATGGTAGACATGAAGTTAAATTTGTACCGGGTGATTTGGTTTGGTTGCACATGACAAAAGATAGGTTTCTAGAGCCAAGAAAATTTCAGTAGATGCCTAGAGTAGCTGGTCTTTTTAAGATACTTGAGAAGATTAATGATAATGCATATAAACTTGAGCTGCCACCCGAGTTCAGAGTTAGTCCTACATTCAACGTTACAGAGTTGAAGCCATACATTGAAGAAGATGATGAGCTTGAGTCGAGGACAACTCCGATTCAAAAGTGGGAGGATGATGAGGACTCGCTTTCATTGGATACATATAACGCTCCTCCACCTACTATAGATTGTCCAATCACAAAAGCTCGTGCACGACAATTGAACATAGAGGTGAACTCGTTTCTAAACACATGTCTTTCTTCTTTTGAGAATAAAATGCTCGAATAACTTTATCATGATTAGGAACATTGGAGAGGTTCAAGGGAAACAAGAAAAAAGACTTGGAGATGCTCAAGACCAGCAAGGCACATTCAACCCTCGAGGAGATTCAATCCAACTCGGAGTTGAGTTGCCCACGGATTGTAGGAGCACTGCGCACTAAAACGGACACTCAGGTTGCATCTAAAATCCGTTTTAGACGTTCTAGAGAAAGATGAAAAGCTAAGAAGATAGCCTTTGCAATGGAACATGTCTCATCTCCAAATTCGATAGGTGTCTACCCGAATCATTAAAATAAGATGATGTTCAAAAACTGCTCTGATGCTGCGACACAATCTTTTGGCCCTTGGTACTAGGGTTTGCTCCCCATGGATGCCCTAAGCTTTATATAAATAGTAGACACCATTATTTGTGTGGAAAAACTGCCCCAAAAACCACGGGCGGCTCGCCTGTAGGATCACATCAGGTGATATCGAGCAAAAATATCCAAATAGTACGACACAAGAGATAAAATATATTACCAGATACTGATTTGAGGTATTACAATAAAGTTCCAGTTGTTCTTAGGATAGATATTTAAAAACAGAGTTCAAACAGTGCGGAAGCATAGATAGCGGATACAACGATACACTCTACGGTTTCCTTAACCAGACACATGGTCTTGCCCTAAGACATGCCTCGATCCTCGCGGCTAGAAGTTGGTGAGACTAGTCAGCAGGGGTTTCACCTTGCCACATACTTTGCTGCTGCAGTCACACTAATTACCTGCAGGGAAAGCTACAAGCAACAAAAAGAAAAACAACAAACCGTAAGTACTAATTACTCAGCAAGATTTATCCGTCAAAATGGCTAACTATAACCGACTCCTAAATATGAGAAGGCTGACTCATAGGTGGGTTCCTTTGCCAAAAACATAGCACTAGTAGTGAATCTTTACTTTTAAGTTTTAGCAGTGGATTAAGTTTAGAGAAAAGTAAATTTAGTTGGGCACTATGAACAATATCAAACATAGTTGCCAGATAATTTATAATAAATATACAAAACAAATCATATTCACTTCATCATTCACATTCTTACTATGATGTGATGCAGCGAACAAGTGATACTTCTTATTTTGAGGGGCAGCGATTATAATCGATTTACATTCAGCTGAAGAAACCTGAATTACACGACACATACGCGCTTCCCAGAAGCTGCACGTGGCAACCTTTCACGCAACCCATAGGGCCGGTCCGATAAGCCTACGTCTCCCGAGAACATGGTCCCCATGCGATAGCTCTTAGAGTCTATCTATGGCCAGTCTCTCTCAACTCCAAATCAAGGAGAGGTAGGGTTCGTCCAACCACTAAGGCATTGTGCTATATCACTAACAAGTAATCAGTACTGTTCAAACTTGCTCAACGGGGCCATACCTGATTGGTCTTTAACTGACACAAACAAGGCGTACACAGGACTCCTCTCCTGTTGCCAATCTATCCATCCCTATCCGGTCTCACATTCGTCATTTATGTTATAAACAAAACCAGTCTTATCCTTTCATGTCGATCCTCCCAAAATCAAAGTACCATCCTAAAGCTCGCTAGTGAAGTTTCTAATTCACTCGACTTCTACCGTTAAAATTTTTAAATTTAATGCATAGCATAGCTTTACATCGAGTTACCTGTACTTAAAAACTCTTAACATAGGTAAGGTATCTATCATGCAGTCTAGGGCTCCAATCAACTCTAGACCTAATGCACAGTACATTAACCATATCATATATAGTGATAAAAAACTTAAAACAAAGTTAATGCACCGAGGCTTGACTTCGGTTTGCTGAGAGTTAACACAAACAAGCTAGAGATCTTCAGCGATGGACATCTCCAGAGCAGCTAGAGCAAGTTGACCTTCTGCGTCGCTTTCTAAATGCATGAAATGATATGCGGTGTGACTAGTTACACACCTAATAACATTTTAGGGTTTTAATTAACTCATCACCGCATGCGATGATATGATTATGAGTGCATATGTCAAGGAGTGTTATGTGAATGCTTTCATGCAAAATGAGTTTATTAAATTAAGTGCTATCTGTAAGTATAACGCAAGGTGCTAATTTTTACCGAAAAGAATGAATTTCTATACTATAAGTAAATAGGCCATAATAGGAAAACTACTTATAAATTTTTTTAATATGGTTCTTGAAGACCTAAATTAAAATTTTAGTTTCTCACAATATTAGTAGAGCTATAAACTAATTTATGAACAAATTTTGCAATTTATTATTAACAAATGAATTTATAATGAATTAATCCCTAAGTAAGAATAAACAATCATTATAAATAATCTACAGCACATAAATTCTAATTAATTCTAGGACAACAGAAATTAATTAGTAGAAGCTAAATATAAAATTTTTACATTTTAATTATGCATAAAAATGATGATATGCATGAATATATAATGCAACTATTTAAGAAACAAAAATAATTCCAATGCAGAATAGGCAACTTTGATAGCTCTAAAATGTTCTGCATGCTGAGAGGATTCTAGAGGTATATTATTTGTGAACATGCCGTGGTGGGGATGGCACCGGTGAGTCCTACGGGCTCCAATGGTGTTCCGGCGGCGGCTCCCAAATCCCTTATCAAAGGGCCACGTTTTTGGTCGATTAAAGAGTCCAGGAGATGAGACATGGATTGGTGATGATCTAACTCCAAGGAATCGAGGAGAGACTCACTAAATCCCGCGGATTTCTTGAAGAAGGGCCGGTGGCTTCGATGGGGCTTGATTTGGGGGAAATCAAATTCTGGCCGATTCTCCACGGGAGGGCGAGGGACGATGCTCCCAGGAGCTAGTACAAGAGCAGGCGCAGCTCTCGCCGCAGGAGGAGGACCGAGGTGACTTTAGGATGGAGCTGCTCGGTGGCAAGGGCGGTTGGCCGGTTGAGACCGCGAGCTAGCAAGAGAGATGGATTGAGAAGGGCTGGTTTGGGGGAAGGAAGACACGCGGACAGGTGCGTATCAGCGCATGCACGGGCAAGGGCACGCATGGCCGGCACCTGGGTTGATTGGTGGCGACGCCAGATTGGAGGGAAGGGCGCGCTGGCGCCCTGAGGTTGGGGATGGCCCAACAGTGAGCCTGACGAGTGGGGCCCGCATAAAACAGGAAGTGGCCTGAGTCCACCTTAATGCATAGGTATTTTGTGCACAGATAAAGGATAAGGAAACAATCTCAAAAAGGGTTTCTTCAATATGTGATATACAAGATAACCAACATGCACAGGTTCTTTCTAAGTAGAGTGAAAGATATGGAAATTCGAAAATGGTTACTTGACAAGGAAACTTGGAAAATCTGCTAAAAGCAGATCAATTAACTAAATTCTAAGATTCGAAAGAAATACTTTCACCACCTGAAAAATCTTGAAGTTTTTCAAGACGAGAGAGTATCTGAAAATCAACAATTTTATCTTTTGAGTCAAGACGAAATTTGAAATGGATTTAATCCGGCAACAGTCACAAGACAGGTGCCTGTTAAGAATCTCACAATGGTCAGCCAAGCTTAATGCTTAAGCAATTCAGGGAACCAAAAAAGGGATAGTAAACAAACCCAAAATTACTTTAAACCTTGCAGAAAGTTTCTTGAACACGTGATCTCCGAATTCAGATCACAGCACATGATTTTGCCAAGGAAAAAGAAAGGTATGGAATGTCGAATATGGGTAAGTGATAAGGAGACGTGAATTGCTGAAAAGTCAGATCAGTTTACCATTTTAGGGGGTCCAAAGGAATACTTCTATTGCTCTGAATATTTTGAAACTTGGGGAATTACTTGTTTATCCGGTGATCTCCACGCTAACCAACATTAACAGGTGGATCTAAAATTATCTGGAAGAAATTGAATTTTGAAACCGGCTAACCGTTAAGCAGACAAATCTGCTGGAGTCAGATCAGTTAGCCAACTTTTAGGGACTTTAGGAATTATCTTCCGAGCTACGTAAACTTTGAAACTTGGTAAGATGATAGAACGTGCCATGGGGAACAACTTGTACTTTGGGTCAAGTTCAAATTCGAATTGGATTGAATTCTACAGGGAATTTGAGCCAGCTAAGTGATCAGAAAGGAAATTGCATTTGGGCCCTGTTCGAAATGGATAAAAGTTGTTAAATTTTTACCATTCTTCAACCTAGGATCAATTGAGTTAAAAATTTTGTGTTCCACATTTGAACACTTTTATTTTAAAAGTTTGAACATTCATTTTAATTTTTAATTATATAAGCAAATTTGAATTATTAACGGAAATTCCTTGAATCTCTTTTGAACTTGAAGTGAATTTTTGAATTCTTTCTACAACTTATGATTTCTTGACTTCCAGAGATTTGGATTTTACAGCCCTCCCCCCTTAAAGAAATCTTGTCCTGAGATTTAGAATGAGAGAGGGAGGAGAGGGAGTGATATCTTGAGATATTGGTTGAATGGACAGCATAATTGAATCAAGGAGAGCAATAAGAGTGTGTTAGGATCAGTATAGAAATGGCTATATTCTATATTTCAGGTTGGCTGGGGGTCAAGGAGAACGAGCTCTTAAGGTATGCTTCAAATGAAGAATTGAATTCCTAGGATAATTTGAGATGATGGTATTGTAATCGAGATGGCTATAGGTCTGCATTTCAACAAACATTAATAACCACAATTTCAAATGCAAGTATTGGTGGAAGGTTTATGCGGAGGTCTGACTAGTTACAAGAGTCAAATTTGGAATTACCTGAAAACATCATGTTAGAAAGAAGTGACCTGGTGTTCGGCTTAGGCTAGGGTAAGATATAGGTTTGGAAGCACTGAAAGAATAGTTGCATAGACAAGGGACTCCAAGCACAATATTCTCCGTTACAGCTGCGTACTCCAGATAATACACCATCTGTTCAAAAGAACATTACGATAATATTCTCCTTATCCACAACGAGAGGGTGTCCTTTCCATATTACAGTTCTGATTTTTGAGAAGCGTCTCGACGAGCTGGCACAATTCAAATATCAAAACTGTAATTGTGGAGAGCAAAACGACCAACAATATCAAGGGTCTACTAATTCAAGATAGAAGATAACAAGGTGATATTGCAAAAATGTTGTTACAACAATTGGTGTGCTTTAGATCAAGGATGAGCGTGTTTCAAGGCATAACTAGTGGTCTGGAGGTGTCTAGATACTTGAGAACATCAATATTAACCATGAGAAGCATCTTATGGGTAGGAACAAAAAGAGTAGAATATGCTACGCTATGAATATCATGGAAGAAGAGGTTTGAAATGGACTCAGGTAAGGTTTCAAATAGGTTGCCTATACCCGATAAAATAAGATCATCTTGATCTTTGGTAGGATATAAGATGCCGGACTGTCCGGTAAGCCCTTTCGGATCTGAGCGTCTAGCCCACCAGAGTATCTGCCACAATGCTGGAGTGTCCGACAGGCCCTCTCGAGATCAGATACTTTGTATGCCGAACTGTCCGGCAATGTGGCAGACCATCTGGCAAGTCCTCTCGGGTTCCCAGAATTTACACGACAGACCCTCCGGCATGTTACCGAAGATTCCAGTCACCGAAGTATCCGGCACTTTACCGGACACTCTGATGGTGTCGATTTAAGAAAATTTTCAGCAGATCAATTCTAATTTGTTTTCTAATTGAGAGGATTCGTTGCTCTGCGGAATAAGACCATCTCACCTCTATAAAACAGAGGCCTATGGCCAGTTGAGGGTATCCCAATAGAACCTATTATTTCCTTTTACGTTTTTGTCTCTCCAAACGCTAATCCCCTCACTCAACTCTGGTTTTGTTGTTCTTCCTTCGTTCTGGTGATGACCGAAGTCGATCCGACTGGCCTGACCGAGCCTGGCTCAACCCTAAGACAATCCTCCTCTGACGGGGTCTCTCCCAAGGCAGGGCTGTCTAGGTGCTGCCCGAATCTAGCGTTGAATAAGCGCCGACATTCTCGCACACCAATGTGCGAGTGGTGTGTTGGCTCGGGACATTTTTCGACGTCAACACACTTTTTGTCACTTCGCTGGGATAGAGAGATTTTGGTTGCACAAAAAGAATCATCATTCTCACGATGACCTTCGAGATCTTGAAGACAAACATAGTCATGTCGTCTTTGGAGGAGTTGCTCGAGGAGGCTCACAAGGCGTTCTTAGAGCGCTGGAAGGCCTTCGAAAGCGCGCAAGGCGCGGGAAGATCAGGAGCTATAGGAGTACTTGGTGTGTTTCAAGAAGGACCCGTTCTTCTGACCGTCGTCGACGACGCGGCCATGGGTGCTGCCAATGTGAGAACATCTTCGCACTCTCTTGTTACTTTTGAAGACCTTTTATATTACTTTGCCGACATGAAAAAGGTCTTGACTAATGATATGCAATACATGATTCAAAAAAACTTGTTTAAGTCATGTAAAAATGTTTGTATTGCATCATCTTCTTATGTTGTGCATGTAGGTCCTCCTACTAGTGCATCGGTGCCTATCACGTCTAGTGTAGAGCAACCATTGTAATGTCATTGAACTCGTTTAATAGACAAACTAGTTGTCAACCTCATATGCAAACCAATGCCTTGGTAGCGCCTCCTACTAGCGTAGAGACAATTACTAGCATCTCCAATCCGACTACGAGCCGATTGAATGAATTGGTCAATTTTGTTCCACCTTACTGTATCATTGCACATAGCACACCTATCCCACCTAGCTGTACGGGTATTCCTTATAGCCCCATACCTAATGAACAATTTAGCACCATGAAAATGAGCATACACCATTCACCACCAGGCACGTCCACTAGGCCACCCATCGCCAATATAGAAGAGTGTGGCTTGCATTAAGAGGATTTGAGCAAACAATTCTGAGAGATGCTAGGGGTAGACATTAAGGGAAGAGACCAAATTTATCAAAAATCATACCTCACATATTTTGATTTGGTCCCTTACCCTAGCGAATGGCGTGTGCCCAACTTTAACAAATTCAATGGCGAAGATAGTAAAACAACTTGGGAGGACGTTAGCCAATACATCACGCAATTAGAAGAAGCAGGTTTTAGTGAGGCTTTGAAAGTATGGTTGCTTTCTTTATCGCTAACCAGAACCACTTTCTCATGGATTTCGTCACTGTCCTCGGGTTCCATCTATATGGGTTCCATCTATATGTGAGAGTCTTTGGAGTGTAAGTTTCAAGACCACTTTTATTCCAGAGACAACAAGCTGAAATTGTCACATTTAACATCGGTTAGGAAAGGAAAAGATAAACCCGTCGTAGATTATCTTCGGTGGTTTAGAGATGTTAAGAGCCGATGTTTTAATTTAACAATTTTTTAAAAAGACTTAGCTGACCTAGCTTTTAGTGGTTTGCGATCACACCTTAGGGAGAAGTTGGAGGGACATGATTTTTTTACACTCACTCACGTCCAACAAAGAGCTTCGGTTACATTAGGGAGAAGTTGGAGGGACACGATTTTTTACACTCACCTCCAATAAAGAGCTTCGGCTCAAGAAAGCCGAAGCAAAGAAATAAAATATGATTCCAAGACCCGCCATACCATGCACGTCGTGAAATATGATTCGGACAGCTCCGATGATTATTCCAATGACATTCTGGCTGTCGAGTTTGTTTGGCTATCTAAGGCCAAATCGTTTGCTTGCGATTCGCTCAAACTGGTTCATAAGAATCGAAAAGACAATATGAAATACTCCGATGTAGCTAATTGCGAGAAAATATTTGATGAGTTATACAAAGGTGGATACATTAAAATTGCTTACACTTTGCCTCCGACGGATGAGATCAAACGTAGAGCATATCGTAAATGGCATAATGCTTATTCTCATGCTACTAGCGACTGCAATGTTTTTCGTCGATAGGTCCTATTGGCCTTTAATGAGGACGATGCGATCGACAAGCACCCGTTTCCCATAAACACTCTAGCGCTCAACCCCAAGGTGTTGATTCGGTCTCATCAAGCCGATATAACTAAGGGGAAGAACCTGATCATCGGGGAAGAGATGCCTATTTCTCCAAGTGAGAAAGGTGTCTCTAGGAAGGTGGTGCTTGAGAAGTCTTCCGATGGTCAAGAGTCTCTTAAAGTCACGATTCAAGGTTCGAGACCTGGGGGGCAAGTTGCACAGCCCAAGATGATAAATGTAGCATCCCACCTCAAAATGAGGGGTTAGCTATCCAGGATCAATCTCGGGTGATAACTCGATGAAGCGAGAGTCCAAAAGTACATACACAAACACATATAAAATAGAGTATAAACTGAATTTTAGTGTTATTACAACTTAGGTTCTGGTTGAGTGCACAAAAAAGAGGTTCGAAATTCGATTACATAGCGGAAGCGATACAACACAATGATACATAACTTAAAATGAAACCATGTTAGCCTATAAACATGATTTCATCCGTCCTGGCTAGAGGATGGTGATGCGGGAACCCACTCAATTGACCAATCCTTTGGGGGTTCACCTTCCTACACCACCTTGCCACAATAATCACAATATTCGACGTGAGGCATACCTGCAACAAAAATTTAAACAACCCTAAGCAACTAATACTCAGCAAGTCTTATTCGTCAAATTAGCCTTCTAAGACCGACTCCTAGCATGCATCAGGGCTGATCAAAGGTGCTGGAATATTTGCATAAAAACAGCGCTAAAAGTTGGCCCTTCTTTCAAGTTTTTAGCCAAGTTAAGTGGGGTTCTTGCATAAAGTAAAGGTGAGCAACGTATACTAAAATAAACAAGGTTCCATACAATTAATTCAAGTAAAACAGCATGTACAACACCAATATTCACTTCCTACTACGATGTGATAGCAATCACAAGTGGTACTCAATGACTGCAACAGAAGCGATTCAAATCGATTTACATCCTGCAAGAGAAACCTAAGTAACACGACGTACGTGCACTCCGAAAAGTCATGTACGGCAACCTTTCATAACAACAACATAGAGCCGGTCCGAGTCTCATTCCTCCCGAGTACACGTCCTCCATGCGATACCACACCTCGGGGCTATTCGTGGTTAGCCCGTGCACTCTCTCAAATATCATCACCAGAAGAGGGGTGGGGGATCGTCCAACCACTACGTTAATTGAGTTACCTCGGTTTACTAGTTCTCTTGGTCACTAGCATGTTCTTGTACTGTTCAAACTTGATAAACGGGGCCACAACGATCGGTCCTCAACTGACACGAACGGGGCTATGGCGGACAAGGGTCAACCTTGCCACCTCAACCTACACATGAACTTCCCCGTCCGGTCTCATTTTCCATATTCATGTGAGATTATAGAAAACCTGAACCGAACCTATACCGGGTAGTCTCCATACCACCCGATCTTTCTACCGATGACCCAATATTATGCGTAGCAACATCTAACGTGAGGCTAGACTTACTAAACCAACCCATAGGAAAACAGAGGTGCTATGTTCAACTAGGTTTCAATCGACTCCTACACGTAATGCACAATACAAGACTTGTAAAATATTAGGAGTGCATCGGGGCTTGCCTTGGTCTTGAGGGTGTTAGCACAATCTAGAGAGTGATTAGCACCAAAAGAGATATCCCCAACAATCAGATCAGTCAGCTCACCTTCAACGCCGGTTCCTATATGAATGGAATGCCATGCCTTAATGCATTAAAATAGAAATGAAAAAGATCCAAGGCTCCAAATTGTCAAATAGAATGCACCAGAATCAGTAGATAAAATTTACTGAACAGAAATGGTGTAAACTTCTATTTAAAATTCATAAAATGTAATCTATTCAGCAAATTAGAACAATGTTTTAAGTAATTAAGGGGAGCGTGAGAATTTAGAGTAGACAAAGGTATTTTTCCTTAACATATTAGGTCAACTAATTTTTTACAGTGCTAGTAACATGCAAGACACCCTTTTGACCTGAAGTTACTTCAAAAGTACAGGAACTATTTATTCAACATGACTTACTCAAATACATTAAGTAATTAAGTAAATTTAAGTTTGAGAAACCATTTAAGATACTTCTGGTCACATTTCAAACTAATGTAACATAATGTAGATTAAGAACATGGAAACATAATTTATGACCAAAATTTGTAATTTAAACATGCAGGAATAATTTTTTACAATTAATTTACTAGGAATCAATAAATATGCAATAACTTCCAAAATATGCATAATTTAAAGATGAGACTTTGTGAGCACTTCTAGTATGTAATGATATGCATGCTGACCAATTGTCATAATTTATTCATAAATATAATTGCATATCTGAATTTCTATTGTAGTTCCATTATCTGAAATATAATAATTATTATTATTTTAGGTAAAACTGACAATAACCATATACAGTGTATAGATCTGGGCACCAGGATTCCAGAAAACTTTATTTCACAATTTTACGATTTTTTTACAATTTATAATGAATTTTCTAAAATTCCTGAACTGGAAATGGCCGAAGCCACACAAAAGACCACGATTTGCTGCAAAAGATCCGGATGTGGCCACATGAGATCCAGATCAGAGCTGCTCGCCGGCAATGGAGTTCCTTGCCAGTAGATGGCCGGATTTTCACCGGATTTGAGCAAATGACCACCGATTTTGGTAAAATAAAGACCAAAATGATCAGGATAATGAGAGCAATCTAATGCTTAGGTTACTAACAGTAGAATCTCACCGGAGAGGGCCGGCGATGAGCAGCGGCGACGGTTGAAGTTAGGCGAGATCTAGAGCTCAAAGGATGTGACAAAATGCGGAACGGTTCGTTACAGAAGCTTCATGGAGCAATAAAGAAGACTGGCATCGGGTTGTTCATCAAGAAAAGCTTCGGAGATATGATGTCACCATCGGGGTGTGGCGTTCCTCTCCAATGGTGACGGTGCCGACCAAACTGCGTCAAGCTCGGTGAACAAAAGAGAGGAAAAGTTGGTCAGTGGTGTGCGTGACATCGCAGCGCACCTATGAGTGCAAAGGCTCGACAAATAGCTCACCACGTGCGATGAATTTCTCGGCGAGGGAGAGTCGGCTCAGCAATGGTGGCTCTGCCTGCTCAAGCAAAATGAAGGGACGAACGAAGCTTGGGTGGAAGGAAAGTGATGAAAGAGCCGAGGAAGAGTGCGAGGAGGCCGGGTAGGAGAGGTGTAACTCGGCCACGACCAGCCTGACTGGGGAGAGAGACGGAGCTCTCTGCCATTTGCCGCCGCCGCTGTCCAATCCAAGCAAGAAGCGTCGCGTGCAGCTGACAAATGGGTCCAGGTGGATTTTATCTTTTTCTGGAAATTAAAACTGCTGTACTGTTCCAACTCAAAAACCATACCTCCCAAGCTCGAACTATTACGCTGATTTTGTACTTACCAAGCACAATAGGACGAATAACTTTTGTTTTTACACCAAGATCTGATTCTGTAGAGAATTTGAATGTAAATTCATACAAAACGTTGACTTTTTGAATTTTTCTCAAATTTTTGGGGGCATTAGATTAGTTGCTAAAATTCTGAAAAGATCACCAAAATTACCTCTTGTCACATACTTCAGGATGGTATATTTAGATTGGTGGCTTTTTGTTTAACGTTGTGGGATTTCTTCCCAAGTTGTATTTTGCCATTTATTTCAATTTTTTCTTGAATTTGAAGAATTCAAACTGGTTTCAACAATTGTCATCTTTCTTGATTTTGTATTACAATGTGCTTAGAGCATGTTTTAGCTGAGCTTGACACTGGGGTGTCACAATAAAGCCAAAGAATCTTGAGGTGGGCAAGTGGAAAGTGAACCAAGGCAAGGCCACGGATACGAAGATAGGGCCCAAGAGCGCCTTCAATCGTCTTATGGCCAAGTACAAAAGCCAAACGACCGATTTGAATAATCGGTCTATGAAGCAGCCAAGATCACCACCAAAAGGAGGCAGCCCACCTAGAAAGGAGATGAGGCAAGCTGTGGATATTCGTGGACCCCCTCCTCTTTCTCCCCATAGGTTCAAAATGTCACCGCCATGGTTCCCTCCTATGCCTTGCCCACCATTCTCAGTGTGGCATCTATATATAGGACCATGGATACCCATGCCACCGATGCCCATTCCACCGATGCCAGTACACACCATTTCATTCAAGATGGAACGTACTGAGTGGAGATGTCTTCAAGAGGCTCTCTGGCCCTATCCCTGACCTGTTGGAGCCTCAATCGACCGGTGTATGAGGAGGGGACTCCACCACCACGCATAGACAAGAGTGGCGCCCGAAGCAAGGTAATAAACCTACCCCTTTCATTTTTGTCCATCAAGAGAGAGCATTCGGAGGTGTCATTAAAATTGACACAACGATGTCAAAATCGGAGGAGTTTTAACGGGACCGATCACGTTGGATGATCCGGTCGAAAAGGCTTCACATGATCCTAAAGCTAGCAGCGGCAAAGGCTCCTCCATGCACATGCAACCGAGGTCGTGTCCACCTGGCTTGACCCACACTCAAAAGAGGAAGCTTCAAAGGTTGCGCCTCCGAAAGATCCGAGAGGAAAAGGCGGAGAAGAGGGACGAAGTCTTCAAAGAAACCAAGCCAATGATCTCTCAAGTTAAGCATTGGAGAGCTAAGGAGCCCGATGCTCCCATTCCACCGGTGACAGAGAATGCAGTGGCTACTCCGAAGGTATTGGGATTGGCCGATGCTGTGCTAGGAGTGGACCTTGCCACGCCTTCGCCCAAGGGAGATGTGGATATGTCCAAGTTCGACGATGATGACCTCTTAGACTACGAGCCTACACCACCTCGAGAAGGGATGCACATCAACACTATTTGCTTGTCTCTTTCTGATTATTTTTAGTAGAGGAAGAAGAGGTTATGCAACTTTGGATTGAAAAGTGCTCTCTTTGAGAAGCCCGAGGAATCGAAGAACCATTTGAAACCCCTCTATGTGAGAGGTCATATCAATGGCACATCGATTTCTCGCATGCTTGTAGATGACGGTGCTATTGTTCACCTAATGCCATATTCTTTGTTTAAGAAGCTAGGTAAGGCTGATGACGAGCTTATCCGGACCAACATGACTTTTAATGGTGTGGGAGGAGGAGACCCTATCGAGGCTAAAGGGGTCGCTTCTATGGATCTCACTGTTGAGAGCAAGACCATGGCTATCGCTTTCTTTGTCACCGATGTGCGTGGTAGTTATAGCTTGATCTTAGGGCGTGATTGGATTCATGCTAATTGATGTGTTCCTTCTACATTACATCAATTTTTGATACAATAGGTTGGTGATGATGTAGAGGTTGTTCATGCGGATGCATCGGTTTGTGTTGCTATTGCCGATTCATCTTCTTTGCCACATGATACTGTCAAGTGCTTGACCACATTGGACTTGACGGATTATGATTTTCTTAGTGTGACTAGTGATGGTTTTGTATCCGTCAATGTAAAGCCGATGGAGAATTGGCTCAACCATATTATGTGATCCAATGGAGTCAAATTTAGATTGGTTGCATAAGAGAGTGGTGCACTATTGGTCCAACATGAATGATATTTGTGAAACCATAGAAGAAATAGAAGACATGGATAAGTTAGGACAAAGATTTACATCAGCCGATACTCTTGAGGAGGTGAATCTTGGTAGTAACGATAATATGAGGCTGACATTTATAAACAAAAATATGCGGAGCACTCTCGACACTCTACACCTAAAGAAGTCTAATCTTCCGCTGGTGCATTGAAGAGTCAAGTGCAGTGAAATGGGTGGCTCCTCCTCTGAAGCTGGCTCAGCCGCTGCTGACATCGGGGAAGACTCCTTGCCATTAGCTGATGTTGGATGATCCGAACGGGCTGAGGCATGGACTTGAGCTACCTCCTTTGAATTGTATCTGGCCTTAATTAGGATAGTTGCATCTGAAACACTAGGCTGCTCGGCTGTGGTGGCTTTTGGCCCTGCCTCTGAAGCTGCTGGCGGTGGCTCTATCAAAACTGACTCGGCGGTGGTAGCCTCGAAAGAAAGAACTCTCGGAGCAAGCGAAGAACTACTCACGGCTGTCCCTATCTCCAATGTTGGCACTGACTCTCTAGGTTCAACTGAAACAAGCAGTGGTGACATAGAGAATGAGGAAACTAGAAAAAACTGAGAAACTAGCACGGGCACATTGGCTCCTCGGGTAGTCATAGAAGAACTGGCTGCTACAATGGTACAAACGGTGATAGCGGAGCTGAGAGCAAAATACTGAACCTGGGCTGCTGCTGCTGGGCTGCTGAAGCTGCGCTGTAAACATTGGCATTGATGAAAACTCTGGTTGTGGAGCTGTTGGCTATTTAAAGATCCCAGCCGCCACAAGGAACACTCGGGTTTTCTTTTGTTATAGTTTAGCTCTTTGCAAACTTTTCTGATCTTCAGTTGTGTCCAACGACCACCTGTTAGACAGCCATTTAAGAACCCCACATTTGAAGAGATTTCTGGTTTGTCACATCTTGTTCTTGCTTGTTCTTCGATTACTTGCAGGAATTGATCTTCGTGATCAGGTTGATCTTGCTGTTTCGGTGAGATCAATAACCATTTGGAGTTGGTTCTGCGATTGCTAAGGCGCACACGATCTATTCGTTTGTAGTCGGATCGTGAGGGTCGACTCCACCAAATCGATATTTATCACCTCACCGAAAGATCGAGCACTCAAGTACTATCAGAACCTTTCGCTAAGATTAAGTTTACCATCCCACCTTTTTTTAGTAATTATGATGCTGAGGCTTATCTTGATTGGGAGATGGTTGTAGAGAAAAATTTACATCTCACTTAGTTCCTGAACAATATAGAGTTAGACCAGCTACTAGTGAGTTTCAAGATTTTGCTTTACTTTGGTGAACTGGTGTTTGCAAAGCGTATTTCAACCTGATAGTTGGGATAGATTGAAAGATGCTATGCGTAACCATTTTGTTCCTCTTTCCTATCAAAGAGATTTGCGTAAAAAATTGCAACACTTAGAACAACATGATAAATTTGTTCAAGAATATTTTGCTGAGTTACAAAAGGGTATGATGCGTTGTGGGATAGAAGAGGACTTCGAGGATACTCTTTGTCGTTTTTATGCTAGGTTGTGTCGTGAAATTCCGGACATAATTGATTACAAAGACTATGATTCTGTCAGTAGTTGTTCCACCTTGCTGTGCTTGTAGAAAAAGAATTGCAGGGACGACAACTCTAGAACAGCAGCCGCACATACACTCCACGGTCGATGTTTCCTTCTTCTTTGACCACACGTACGCCACCACCGACGAGCAGGAGGCCTTCCACTACCTCCAACACTACAATAGCACCAAAACCAACCCCTTCGGTGCAATCTTCGGACTCGAGTAGGCCTTCTTCGCAGGTACTCAACAGGAATACATCCTCCAGTACCTCCACAGGATACTCCTCCAACATCAAGTGCCATAGATGCCATAGCATGGGTCATATACAGCGAGATTGCCCAAGTCAGCAGGCATAAGTTGCTACTGAAGATAGAGGATACATAAGCACTTCGGATGTCAAGGATGAAGAATCTGATGACAAAATTCTAGACGATGATGATGGACAAGTATTTAGTGGTGATGATACTTTGGCCTACAAGACCATCATTGTCCAACGAGCGTCCTCCGCACAGGTACACCTTAATAAGATTCAACTCTATAATCTATTTTAGATTTACTTTGTGATCAAGAACTAGTGTGCACGTGTGATCATTGATGGCGGGAATTGCAACAACTTAGTGAGTACTGATTTGATCACTAAGCTTGACTTTCTCACACGGCCACATCCACATCCGTACCATATCCAATGGTTAAACGACTCTGGTAAGGCAAAGGTGACGAAAACTTGTCGAGTCACTTTTTCCATTGGCACCTATGTTGATTATGTGGATTGTGATGTTGTAGCTACGCAAACTTGTTCATTGTTATTAGGTCGTACATGGAAACATGATAATGATGCTATCCACTATGGTAATAGTAATAAATATACATTCATGCATAAAAGAAAGAAAATTACTTTATTACCTTTGATCCCTGCTGAAATTATACAAGCTGATAGGGATAAAATTGCTAATGAGAGAAAGAACATCCTCCTACACCTGAAAATCAGCAAGCAATAAAATTGAAAAATCCTTTAATGCTTGCAACAAAATCTGACCTTACTGAAATTTATGATGAAAATGCTTCATGTTATGCTTGGGTTTGCAAGGATGCATTGTTTTCACTTGAGGATCTTGCTTCTTCTTTGCCTTCTCCTATTGCTAACCTTTTGCAGGAGTATCATGATTTGATTCTTGGAGCGAGCTTGTCAAACCGCGTCGCCTACAAAACCAACCCTGAGAAGACTAAGGAAATTCAGCGACAAGTCCAAAACCTTTTGGACCACAGGTTTGTACATGAGAGCCTTAGTCCTTGTGTTGTTCTTGTTCTTTTGGTTTCAAAGAAAGATGGTTCTTGACGAATGTGTGTTGATTGTACAGCCATTAACAATATCACCATTAGATATCGTCATCCTATTCCTATGTTAGACGACATGCTTGATGAATTATGTGGTGAAAGGATCAAGGACATCGAAAAGGGGTTGAACCGGTGGACTTATAATACTAATTTTGCGAAGAACTTAAACTATAAGACTCGATCACAATGAAAGCAAACCTAAACAATTCTAGTAGACCAAGACTAATAACAATGCTAGTGAAATGAGAATAATAACAAGCAAGCACTAGCACGATAGCCACCAAAAGGAATCAAAGAACAACCAATCACACTACTCAAACAATAAGTAAATGTGGTAAATAAAGAGAGTGAGATAGAGAGTGCTCAGTGATTTTTCCCGAGGTCTCAAAAGGTAGGTGCCTTCCTCTAATCCCCTAATCCAAGAGCTAGAGCAAGCCTCCAAGGCTTGGGTACTCCCTCTTGGTGTCCCTTTCAAGCGGAGGACCTAGAACCACGTACAAACTTGGCGATGTCTTTCACAATCTCTTCGGAAGCTCGATCCTCGACTCCTAACCTGTCTAGGTTGCCCACACCAAGAGTAATAGGCAAAGATCACTCCTCTCAAGACCTACAAGCTCTAAAAGTGTATGAATGCTCCCTATCACTTTCCTACTAGCACCAAAGATTTCCAATCTTGCAATGTGCTCTTTTGGTGGTGTCCCTTGGCCTCTCACAAGTTGGCTCCAACTTCTCAGACCGCAGGCACGCTGAAAAACGTCCCCCTCCACGGTTTAAATAGGCTCCAAGCCCAGAAACAACCGTTGAGACGTGATGTCAAAAAGCGGACTGCTTTATGCAATCATCGGACTGTCCGGTGACACGACCAACAGACTGTTCAGTGACCCTTCTTCCTCCTCAGCCAGGGAAACACCCTCTCTAGAATCCATTCCATAGGACACCGGACTGTCCGGTGATTTTCACTTTTGGATTCCGAAAGACATCTTCTCTGGACTTCAGCTTCGACCTCATCGGACTGTCCAGTGTCTTCTCTACAGAAACTCTCGAGAGCTCCTCTCTTTGGACTTCGAAGTCCTGGCTCACCGGACTGTCCAGTGACCTCACCGTACTGTCTGGTGACTCTATCTTTGACTGAATCTGATCTTCGGTCTTTGTCTTTGCTTCCTCTACCATCTTTAATGCTTTCTGAGGATCTAAGGAGCATTCCAACCCTATAACACTTATATGACAGGAGACAAATGACCTTATCCACCTTAATAGCATCGGCGATCCTATGGACTCTCTAGCTAGTCCTTAGCCTTGATCCTCCAACATCCGGCAACTCCTCTTCTAGGGTTCATCCTGGTCATCCACCGATGAAGCCCACCATGTTGAAGTAGAATCAGCAGGGTGGTACCTACAACACAATCGTTACCTATGGATGTTCATTCAATCACTAAAATCAATTCAAACCTTTTAGAGGACTTCAAAGATCATGAAGCTAAATAATCTCCCCTTTTTTGGTGATTGATGACAACCATAGCACTCACAAGCAGCTCAAAAGAGATGAAAGAAGATAGAGTACAAAACGCATATCTAAAGAACACTTACCCCTCCTCAGAAAAATTTGCAAGAATTTCCCTCCTTTGTCAAGGGTAGGAAGCCTCGCTCTCCTCCGGTTCTCCCCGTGTTTGGTAGCTCTCTCTCCCCCTTTGTCATCTAATCATCTAAAAAGATGGCACTGAGGAAGCATATAGAGAGGGAGAACGCTGGTTTGACAAAGAATAGTGCACAATAGAGAACGAGATGGGAGCGCACATGTAAAAAGGAACCTGCAAAATAGATAAAGTACTAGGAGCCAAACACAATGAAACCACGGGGTTAGTCTAAAAAATCGAGTGCATTCCAATGAGCTAAAAGAGTCAAATGAAACACAAGCTCATCAAAATGTCATGAAGAGCCAATAAAATCCGCCAAATAAGATTCAAAAGCCCAAACTACCCATCCACTGGACTGTCCAGTGATTGAATCTTCAGATGGACTTGAGCTTCGATTTTTGACTTCGCTTCTTTTACCATTTTTAATGCTTTATGAGTATCTAAGGAGCATTCACACCCTCTAACACTTGTATGATAGGAGACAAATGACCTTACCCCTTTAATAGTACCGGCATTTCTATGTACTCTCTAGCTAGTCCTTAGTCTTGGTCCTTCGACACTCGAAAACTCCTCTTCTAGGGTTCGTCCTTATCATCCATCGAGGAAGCCCACCATATTTGATGTAGAATTAGCGGGGTAGTATATGCAATCACAAACGTTACCTATGATGTCTATTCAATCACCAAAATCAATTCATACCTTTTAATGGACTTCAAAGGTCATGAAGCTAACAATCTTTTTCTTTTTGGTGATTGATGACAACCATAGTACTGACAAACAACTCAAACAAGATGAAAGAAGATAAAGAATAAAACACATCTCAAAACAACACTTACCCCCTTACCTTGATGACTGCTCAGAAAAAATTTGCAATAGCTCCCCACCTTTGTCATGGTTAGGAAGCGTTGCTCTCCTCCGGTTCTCCCCTTGTTTGTTAGCTCTCTCTCTCCCTTTGTCATCTAATCATCCAAAAAAATGGCACTGAGGAAGCATATAGAATGGGAGAACACTAGTTTGACAAAGAAGATGCATGATAGAGAATAGAACAGGAGCGCACGTGCACAAAAAGCCTGCAAAAAATAGATAAAGCACTAGGTGCTATACACAATGAATCCACGGGGTTAGTCCAAAACCAAATGCATTCCAATGAGCTAAAAGAGTTGAATAAAATATAAGCTTATCAAAATGTCACAGAAGAGCCAAGAAATCTGCCAAATAAAAAACCATAGCCCTAACTACCAATACACGGCCTCCTCCTAGACAGCTAGCCCTTAAGACGATACACCTCATGTCTCTCACTCAACTCCTTAGAACATCTAATCCTGTGCGGCTGAAGAGCTCGATGCAGTGATGGTCAGAGGCTGCTCCTCTGAAGGCTGAACTGCGGCTGCTGACTGATCTCCTCCTGGCTGCTCAACATCATCAATAGTGCTCAAGCCTGAAGAAAACGTTGGGGATAGCTCCTTGCCCTCAACTGATAGCTGGCTGGTCGGCACTGGCAAGGGTCTGAGCTGTCTCCTATGGTGAGTATGCGGCCTCAACCAGGATATCTGTATCTAACACTCTGGGCTGCTTGGCTATAGCTGCTGGTTCTGTCTCTAAAGCCATTTGGCGGTGGCTCTGTCAAAGCTGACTCAGTAGTGGTAGCCTCGAAAGAAAGAACTCTCGAAGCAAGCAGATAACTACCAACTACCGTCTCTGACTCCAATTCTGGCACTGACACTCTTGGCTTAGCTGAATCAAACAAGACCGACATGGAGTACGAGAAAACTGGAGAGAACTGAGAAGTAGTAATAGGAACACTGACCCCTCCAGTAGTCATGGCTGTGCTGACTGCCGCAAAAGGTACAAATAGTGAAAGAGAGGCTGAGAGCAGTGTAGAGAATGTGGACTGCTGCTGCTGCTAACTGTGGCTCTACAACTCAGATGTGAAGGTTGGTACTGAAGAATACTGAGGCCGAGGTGTAGTAGGTCGGAGCTGTAAAGGCAGAGGAACTGGTAGCGTGGTCGTCAAAAATGCAGGTAGTGGTGGCATACCGATCCCATGAAGAAAAGATACGATAGCTCTGAATCTGGCAGACATATACGAAATAGCCGCTGCTATCTCAAACTGTGTGTTGCGACCTCTCATGTAACTCCCTATTCAGTCGTCTCCTCTCCTGTGCAATCTCCCTATCCATCTGAAGCCGCTCCTCAATCTGGCGACGTTCGAGTCGGATCCTCTCCTCAAACTTGGCCCTCTCTCGGCGAATCTACTCATCGTGCTCCTCTTGGTATCTCCTTTGCTCTGCCTGCTCTGTCTGAATAGAATCCAGTCTAACAGCAAGAGCAGGATCTAGTGTAGCTCGAGATGTTGGAGTCTCGGCCTGACCTAGAACCTCAGTGCTCCCAGCACCCGGCTATGCTCCCTTCGGGGCCTCAGTCTCAACATCCTTCGAGGTTGTGGTCACTCTTCCAGGGGTGCTCAGTGAAGCTGAACCTCAAGAACCCTAGAGTTTGATGGCTCTGCTGGACAGAAGGAGGTGGTAATCTCTGGCAATGCCGTGTACTCCTCTTGAGTAATCACACTAGCTCTTCTTAGCATCAGGCAAATGTAGGGGCAAAAGGTAACTAACAAGCTTCAATCCCCTCATAGATCACATCCTCCATCTGAGCTAGCAGCAAGTCTGTCAAGTCCAAGTCCTCGTGCCTCAGCAGAAAACATAGCATCCACTGGTGCCGAATAATCACTCGCTCTCTGTAACCAGCTCGAGGCGCTATCGACCTCCCATGCAACTCTCTCAGTACAGGTGCCTCGTGTGTTAAGCGCAAAGGGTGCCTCGAGTAGTGCTCCCGATGAGGTGGCGGGGAAGCAATACTCATCCTCTCATCACTCTTCTTCATCCCTCCAAATGGTCTGAACGACGGTGATAAATCCGGATGGGCCAGAGTGTGGATCTGAGTCTCTAAAGATACAAACTCTAGAACAGACAAGACATCAGTCCTCTCAAATCTGTGTGGCTCTCCTCTATATATAAACCAGAGATATAAGCGGTCTAGAGAGATCCATAGTGAGGCGTAAAACTCAAGCACCAAGTCCACACTATACCTCAGGGGTTGGGTGATCAAGTCAAAAAGACCAGACATATATGAGATATACTCCTCCATGTCAACCCCAGCTCCTCTGCTCAGTGCCTCTAAAGAATAATGGTGATGTGCAGCAAACACTAAGCTCTTGCCCTAAGTGGCAAGCTATCTCCTGTAGGCCTCATAAATCCTCTGCTTAAAAACTGTCCAAAGCTGACCAACATCTGCGTGTTTGCCAGTGAGGACCTAAGTAGTAAAGTCCACTCTCCTCTTGGCCTTCATGGCTGGGCCCTTCAGCTTCAACAAATCAACCTCCACCTCTGCAATCCTACCCATGGCCCGGCGAGCTCTCTCAGCTCTAGACGTGCAAACCTCGTAGACCCCAAACCTCAGACGAGGGCACCTTTATGTCCTATGCTGTGAACTCCACTGGGCTGCCTCTTCCTCTGCGCTTCTCGACTGCCTACTGGCACGAGCTCTCTGCGGCTGCACCTCTGTAACTAGAGCAGTGGTCACCACTCTCTGTCGGGTCGACCTCCTCAGCTCCCCCTGACTCTCAGCTCCTCCTATCCTGAGAGCACCTGACCCTACCCTTTCTCCTCAGAACTCGGTCTCTGCTTGCCCATACTGTCAACTGTCTGAAAGATGAACTACAAGAAACTCTGACTAGCTGACACAACAAGAAAGGATTAAGAGCTTGGCTCTTAACTCGTCCAAGAGTGGTCTGGACTGTCACAGAAACCTCTGAACTTCCGCTAACTCTGTCCTATCTTGACCCACTATCCAACTATCATTGCACCACATAGAAATAAAATATAGGTTGTAAGCACAAAAGGTAAACGACTCGAAATGAAGTTCTAGCAGTGGAACCAAGGACATATCACTGATTAAATAAAGCAAATAAGCACAACAGTGATGTCGATAGACTAATGCCACAATTCATCTAATAGCAACGTATCCAAATTGTGACACTAGCGATAGGAGACTCTATGCCATATCAAAATATGCAAGAGATGACCTCAATATGGCACTAAATACAGTAAATTGTCAATTAATCACGCCGATTGGCAATAAAAGGTGAAACCTTTAAGCTATAATACCAATTTTCTCAATTAATTAATAAACAAGGCATGCGGGGCATTTTCGATGAAATGGAAGTGATAGAACAAAATACCCTCCAGGAGAAGAGCCGAAATCCGCCGAAGAACACGCCGAAAGATCAACTGATCACCCCCAAAGCTAAAACCCTCAAGGGTTTTGGTGGAATGCAAGATGACAGCTAAGAAAACAAGTCGAGGTGGAGCTTGCAATGGGCGGTGAGCAGGAGGTGGAAGAGCTCGATGGCTAGCCTCAGGTGGCGGCGCAGCACTGCACGGTGGAGCGACGGCAAAGCGAAGGGCGGCAGCTCTGCTTAGGGCAGAGCTAGGGCGTGCGTGGAGCAGGCTGCAGCGAGGCAGTGCAAAGTGCAGGCGCAGCTAGGCGGCAAGGGCATGGCGGCGACCGGAGATGGTGGCGCTAGACGCGGTGGCAGAGGCGAGGACAGCTGCAAGCGGTGGCGCACGGCGGTGACGACTGCGAACGGCGGTTGGGTGCACACGGTTTGGAATTGACAAGGAACACGCAGGTGCAGATTGATAAAAACAGATCGATGCCTAGGATTAAATGAAATCAATGAACGGTCGAGATCTCGTCGAAAACGCCAAACACCCGACTGTCCGGTCTTCAAGAGATTGTCTGGTGACTATAAAAGTTTGGACTATCTGATGTCTAGAGAATTTCGATTCCAGTGAAGCAACCGCTTTATCTTCGAATCACAGAACTGTCGAGTGAACCCGACAGAATGTTCGGTGACTATCCAAATCTGCAGGTCACTCGGTTCCAAGATACAACTGTCCGGTGAAGGCGCCGGAATATCCAGTGACCTCAAGAAATTCATTCTAGACATTAAGTGTCCTCACCAAAGAGCCAAATAAACACCATACATGCCTAGAAAGGGAACTCTCAAACACTCCTTTGCAAATAGATAACTCACGAAGAGTTTAGCATTTTCGTAAATTGTAATTAAGATCGAGCGATAAAAACCAAAGCGACAAGGAGGATACAAAAAAGAAAATGTATGAACCTTTGTTCATGATCCACGTAAATAGATGTTAGAGACCATTAAGCGCAGGGTTCAATGGGCATGAAGCTCAACAATTGCTTTGGTTACTCTTTGTGGTGTATGTGAGTCCATATGGACGATGTAGTCACTTTTTTCATAGAGTAAGACGCCTCCTCCGTGGTTCCTATATGCAATGCATGCAAACAAGCTAGACTAATGCAAGAGAATTTAAAGCATACCACGTAGATACAAGCAAATTAAATATATTGCATCAAGAAACCTATTTAGTGCCAAGTTTGACCCATCTCAAGCTTATTTCCCATATGCCTGCCGCTTTGCCTTGAGATAGCCAAACCATCTTTTCAAGCTCTTCCCCTATGCATATGGAAATCTCAAGGTCATTAGGCATCGATCTAATTTTTTGTTCTTTTATTTTATCTTTTTACACATAATGCATGATAGTGCAAAATATCTAGTCCATAGAGGAGTCCTAACAACCATGCAATGCAAGAAAAGAAATCTACTCTACTATGTACAAGAATAACTTTCTTGAGAAGTAGATTGGCGTTGTAGCTCGTTCGACATGTGGTGGACTTCAAACATCTTCAATTCACTTCACAGTCCACCACCTATGCCCCTTACTTCTTCTTGAGAGCCCAAGAGAGTTTAGGCTTTCTCTCTCGGTCCACGATCACCTTGGGGACCCATATCTTTTTTATTGTCCTCTTATCATTAGGTGGTTCGAGCGACTTGGCCTTCACTTTTCCATTCTTATCCCAGAAAAGCTTGTAGTGCAAATCCTCATGGAAAAAGTTAGTGTTAGGCATAATCTTAGGCTCGCTCACCTTCGGACAATCTTTGGAGCGGTGACCATCAAGGTAACCCTTCTCACAACAGTAGTCATCCGCCAGGAGCGGGACTACCCACTCGGGTATCTCATCTTGGTTGTCAATGATGTTGATAGAGGAAGGATATGATCCTAAGCCCTTGTGGTTGTGGTTGTTGATGAGATTCTTGCTTAGGATTTCTTTTTGAATTTGCCTTCCTCTAGTAAGCCGCTCAAATGCATCCATTACGACCTCTCTCCCCTCTTTGAGCTTCGTGTATTCCTTCAAAATAGATGGCTCAAGAGTAGTACTCTCCACGGAGAGGGTTAGATTGCAAGAGGTAGAAGGTTCATTTAAATGCTTAAGAGAGTTAGAGAAAGAGTTAAGATCAAGGGCTCTATGGGACCGCACCAATGCCTCATAAGACTCATGTAGCACACCATGAGAATGCTTGAGTGCAGTGAGCTTCCTCTCAAGCTCTCGAACTCGAAATACCGCAACTTCATGCTCTTTGGTCACCACCTCGATCTTCTTGATGATGGTCTTGTTGGCCTTCTCAAGGAAGAGGACAAGGTCATTGTTGCTCGGTCCATTATTTTCATCATCATAGCTCTCTTCTTCTTTCTCAAGATCATCATCCTCACAACTTCGGGTCATCAAGCAAAGTGGTGGTGGTAGCTCATTGGTGGAGCTTGTCGTGGCAATACCTGAGAGCTCTTCTTCACTTGACATTCACCAACAATATAAGCTTTGTGCGGGGACTTCTTCTGCTTGCTCTTGCTCTCTTTTTTGACAAAGAACTTCGTCTTGAATTTTCTCTTTGGCTTGCGTTCTTCATCATCACTCTCATTAGAGGCTTCCTTCTTGCTCTCCTTCTTGGGTTTGAGACACTCTTTAGCAAAATGGTCTTTCTTGTCACAATTGAAGCACCTGGAGTTCCTCTTAGAAGATAAGGGTCGTCCCTTGCGAAATAGCTTCTTCATCAGAAATGCAGGGTCCTCATTATCATTCTCCTCATCCTCATCTTACTCCACCTTCTTCTTCTTGTTCTTGCCATTGGGAGATTCTTGATCAACTTGAAGGGCAATATTCTTGGGCCACTGAGAGTTCTGTGGAGCTGCTCAACATATATCCCTTATAGGCCGTGAGCTTGTCAAGTATAATGTCAACGGTGAGAGTAACCAAATTGGCTTGAAAGAGACATGTGAACGATGGAGTTGTAGCTTGACGGCAACATCTTTAGGAGCTTTCTCATGATCTCCACATCATCAATTTTATCCTTGAGGCCTAAGGCATTGATCTCCTCCACCACTACATGCAAGCAAGAATAAACATCATTAGCTTTTTCATGTGGTAGCATGGTGATGGAATCATGTTTGTTCTTAAGAACATAGTAACGCTCTTCCTTGGCCTTAGAGAAGCCCTCATGCATGTTTTGCAATTGAACCCATATTTCATGCGGTAGATGATGCATTGATCCTAGAGAAGACATTTTTTGATATGCATCCAAACATGACATTCTTGGTCTTTGCATTGAATTTAATAAAAATGGGATCAAGTTTCTTATTTTCATTTGTAACATTCTTAGTAACATGCCACGCTTCCCGTCGATTGACACTAGGTAGGCTTGCCTGCGAGTCTTTCAATACGAGTAATTGTCCTCATCGAATACAGGCGGAGTCTTCATCCCGTTAGGCATCCTTACTCAAGGCGGTGAAGCCTGAAAAACAACACTTGGCTCTGATACCACTTGAATGGATCAAAGACACTGAGAAGAAGGGTTGAATTGGTGGACTTATAGTACTAATTTCGCTACAAACTTAAATTATAAAACTCGATCACAATGAAAGCAAACCTAAACAATTTTAGTAGGTCAAGATCCCTAATAATGCTAGTAGAATGAGAATAACTAAAGGTGAGACGCTAGAATGTTTTAAGACTTATAAAGCAGAGGTGGAGAATCAACTAGAAAGAAAAATAAAACAAGTTATATCTGATCGTGGTGGGGAATACTTTTTCAATGAGTTTGAGCTTTTCTGTTTGGAGAATGGATTAATTTGTGAACGAACGTCTCCCTATTAACCTCAATCTAATGTTGTAGCTGAAAGAAAGAATTGGCCGTTAATGCACTTGGAGAATGCCATCCTTGGAACATCCGATATGTCTAAAGCATGGTGTGGGGAGGCTATTTTGACAGCTTCTCACGTTCTGAATAGAGTTCCTACTGAAAGGATCAAGGACACTGAGTAGGGGATTGAATTGGTGGACTTATAGCTCTAATTTCGCTACGAACTTAAACTATAAGACTCAATCACAATAGAATCAAACCTAAACAATTCTAGTAAGCCAAGACCACAAACAATGCTAGTAGAATGAGAATAACAACAAGCAAGCACTAGCATGATAGCCACCAAGAGGAATCAAAGAATAACCTATCACACTACTCAAACAGTAAGTAAATGCGGTAAGTAAGGAGAGTGAGATAGAGAGTACTCAGTGATTTTTTCTAAGGTCTCGGAATGTAGGCGCTTCCCCTTATACTTGTTGAACCACTCCTGTCGAAGTCTCAGTTCCTCCCGTCGTTCTCGAAACGATATTGACAAGGGTACACTTCAGTCCCAGAGTGAAAACATCGATGGCCCGACTGTCACACACAAAACCCAGGCGCTAGAGCAAGCGTCTAAGGCTCGAGCAGTCCCTCTTGGTGTCCCTTTCGAGCAAAGGACCCAAAACCGCATACAAACTTGGCGACGTCTTTCACAATCTCCTCGAAAGCTCGAACACTGACTTCTAGCCAGTCTAGGCTGCCCACACCAAGAGTAATAGGCAAATATCACTCCTCTCAAGCCCTACAAGCTATAGAAGTGTATGAATGCTCCCTATCACTCTCGTACTAGCACCAAAGATCTCCAATCTTGCAATGTGCTCTTTTGGTAGTGTCCTTTGGCCTCGCACATGTTGGCTCTAACTTCTCAGACTGCAGGCACGCTGGAAAACATGCCTCTCCACGGTTTAAATAGGCTCCAAGCATAGAAACAACCGTTGGGACGTGATGTTATAAAGCTGACTGCTTTATCCAATCACAGGACTGTCCTGTGACCCTTCTTCTCTCTCTCCCAGGGAAACACCCTCTCTGGAATCCTTTCCATAAGACACCGGAATGTCCGGTGTATACCATCACCAGACTGTCTGGTGACTTTCACTTTTGGATTCCCAAAGACATCTTCGCTAGACTTCAACTTTGACCTCACGGGACTGTCCAGTGACTGGCACACTAGACTATCTGGTGTCTTCTATGCAGCAACTCGAGAGAGATCATCTCTCTGGACTCCAAAGTCCTAGCTCACCGGACTGTCCAGTGACCTCACTGCACTGTCCGGTGATTCTGTCTTCGACTAAATCTGATCTTCGATCTTTGTCTTCGCTTCCTCTACTATCTTTAGTGCTTTCTGAGGATCTAAAGAGCATTCACACCTTCTACCACTTGTATGACAAGAGGCAATTGACCTTACCCCTCTAAATAGTACAGGTATTCATATGGACTCTCTAGCTAGTCCTTAGCCTTTATCCTCCAACGCCCAGAAACTCCTCTTCTAGGGTTCATCCTTATCATCCACCCTAAGAAGCCTACTATGTTGATGTAGAATTAGCCGGGTGGTACCTACAATCACAACCGTTACCTTTGGTGTCTACTCAATCATCAAATTATACCTTTTAGGGGACTTCAAAGGTCATGAAGCCAACATGTGGTTCTATGGTACTCTCTAAAATTGACTTGTGAAGTGGATACCACCAAATAAGAATGAAATTGGGTGATAAATGGAAAACTGCTTTTAAGACTAAGTTCAGATTGTATGAGTGGTTAGTAATGCCTTTTGGATTGACTAATGCACCTAGTATTTTCATGCATTTGATGAATGATGTCTTACGTTCTTTCATTGGAAAATTTGTGCTGGTTTATTTTGATGATATCTTGATTTACAGCAAGTCAATGAACAGACATTTGTCTCACTTGCGTGCGGTTTTTGATGATTTGAGAGATGCATGTTTGTTTGGTAACATTGAGAAGTGCACCTTTTGCATGGATCGAGTCTCTTTTCTTGGCTATGTTGTTACTCCACAGGGAATTAAAGTTGATGAAGCCAAGATAAATGTGATCAAGAGTTGGCCCACGTCCACAACGCTTTCACAAGTGCGGAGTTTTCTTAGACTTGCCAGATATCGCCGCTTTGTCCAAGATTTCAGCACCATTACCGCTCTAATGAATGAGTTGACAAAGAAGGGTGTTGCATTTCATTGGGGTCACACACAAGAAGAGTCTTTTGCCACTTTGAAGGACAAGCTTACACACGCACCGCTGCTCCAACTTCCAAATTTTGGTAAGACTTTCGAACTTGAATGTTATGCTAGTGGAATTGTCATTAGTGGCGTGTTCTGGAAGAAGGTAATCGCATTGCTTATTTTAGTAAAAAGTTGAATGGCCTTGCTCTTAATTACTCCACGTATGATAAGAAATTGTATTCTCTTGTACGATGCTTAGAAACGTGGCAATATTTTTTGTGGCCTAAAGAATTTATCATTCATTCCGATCATGAGTCACTTAAGTATATTCGTAGCCAAAATAACTTGAACTGTAGACATGCTAAGTGGATTGAATTTATTGAATCCTTTTCTTAGGTCATCAAATATAAGAAAGGGAAGTATATGATATGATATGCTGTCCCAACTTGATTGTCAGATTTTTAGACTAAAAACACTTAAGCAACAATATGTGTTAGATGCTAATTTTAAAGATGTGTTGCTACATTGTTGTGAAGGTAAGACTTAGAACAAATTTGTGCTTACTGGTGGCTTCTTTTATAAAGCCAACCGTCTTTGCATTCCAATTGAATCTGTTCGTCTTTTGTTGTTACAGGAGGCGCATGGAGGAGGATTATGTGTTGCATTTCATGCTTTCAAACCTTCCAAAAAGAAAAAGTTCAGAACTTTTAAAAACAAGAGCTATTAATTAGGGGAACCCAATTTTGGAATAAAAATTACTCTATGGTTGGCCAATTTCTACAAACTAAAGAGTGCAATCAAAAACTTCGAATCCTTAACGAGTACCTATCTTCAAAATCCTGTTGTTTCAGATCCGTTCAAAATTCAACATGATCCTAAAACAAAAGTTGTTCTTCCCAAAAATTGCTACCTCTCTGCCAAGTTTCAAGATTTTTGAAATTGTGGAGGTAGTCTTTTCAGACCTCAGAAACTGGTCAACTGATCTCGCTTCAGCAGATTTTCCTAAGTATGCTTATCGGTTAACAGTTTTCAAATTTCAATATCTTCCGCATTCCTTCGAAAAAGTATGTGCATGTCGCTTATGTTGGAGAACATATGTTACAGGTTCATCCTACCGTGTTTGAACTCAATCCAAGTTCATATGTTGGTTTCACTTTTGTCCCAAAAATTCTTAAGCATTATGCGTGCAGGGCCACTTCCTGTGACGTGGAGCCCACTGGTCAGCCTCTACCGCGCCCTCCTTTTCATCAGAAGTTACCCGGCTCGATTAACACCACCAGGAGCAGAACCATTTCTCTCCCTCCCTCACTTGGCTTCTTTCTTCCTCCTCGAGCTCCCCATTGCTAGGAGACCTCGAGCTCCAACCCCGGCGTGTCCTTCACGAGAAAGGTGCGCACGATCATGCTCTTGCTTCCCACACCGCTGCCTTTCCTCCTCCCCAACTCGCGTAGCCGGATTTGAGTTTTTCCCCAAAACTCGGCCATTACTGGTCACCATCGCCTCTCTTCAAAATTCAAGTTCTCCGGTGTGTATTCCACGAATCCTTTTCGGATCTAGCTCCTCCGCTACGTGGCGCGCCCCCTCTGCAAGTTGTTGAGTTGAAATCGCGTTCGGTTTGCAGGAATTTGTGGAAGCCACTGCGGCCCCCATTGAAGCCGACCACCCTCACCGTCGACGATCCCTCTACGGCCGTTTTCTAAGTCGACAATGTCCGCGCCCTTCTTCTCCTCGTCGTCCTCTAGCTCTCCGAGCAGGTCGCATCAAGTTTGTTCTACCGCAGCGCCGCCGAACCCTCGCCGAACCTCTGTCACCGCAGCTTGCTGCCAGCAGCCATTTTCCAGTGGGTTTTCCACTCCGGCGACCTGTCGCGCTGTGCAGGGTGGTGCCAAGCGCTTCAAAATTTCATAGAAAATTCATCGGAGCTTGAAAAATTACAAATAATATATCGTTGGGATCCCTGTAACCTGTAGAATATTTTAGAACAATGAAACCTGCATTAGCATTATTTATATTAATAAACATTGTGCCATATGCATAAAGGCATATCTCCATTTTCATGCATTAATAAAATATGAAATATTTATATTCACATTCCCCTGATTAATTAGTGTTATCCTGGGATTATTTAGAATTTATAGGCTTGTAGATTAATTACAAATAATTTATTAAGCTTAGATGGTATTAATTCATTATAAATCAACTGGTTGTCAATAATTTCTATACTTTGGTCAGAAATTTACTTGTAGCTACTTGATTTTAGGGTCCACTAAAATTTGGATTTATGTCTTCAAGAACCATATTAAAGGAAGATAAAAATAATTTTCTCATTTTAAACAATAAAAGTATTATAGGAAATCATCTCATAACCCTTTTCATATAAATGCCAGCAGTACCTTAGTTTAGTAAAATCCTTTTCATTAAATCTTTTTCATAATCATCTTTTTCATATCATTGCATCAGCATATCATCGCATGGGCATAGCATAGCATGAGTTAATTATTAAATGCATGTATTTGCTTATTTGCAGAACATCTCATGCATATAGGAAACGACGTTGAAGGCAAGCCAACTAGAGTTGCTGCTAAGGATCTGACTGTTGCTGCTGATCATACTCTTGCTTGTGCTAACCTTCAACAAACCCAAGGCAAGCCCCGGTGCATTAACCCTATTTTAATTGTTTTACATTTTATCAGTGTGTGTGATTAATGTACTGTGCATTAGATTTTTAGGAGTTGACTGGAAATCTAGATTGCATATTAGGAATCCTTTCCTGGGTTATGTATTTTTGGAACAGGTATCTTGATGTAGAGCTAGACTGTGAGTCTTATTTAACGGTAGAAGTCAAGTGAATGAGAAACTTCACTCACGAGATTTAGGTGGTCACTATGGACATTAGAAGATGGCATGAAAGGATAAGGTTGGTTTAACTTATCACATAAATGATGAATGTGAGATCGGACAGGGAAGTGTAGGTTGGCAACAGGAGAGGAGTCCTGTGTACTGTAGCCCTATTTGTGTCAGTTAAGGACCGATCGAGTGTGGCTCGGTTAAGGACCGATCGAGTGTGGTCCCGCTGAGCAAGTTTGAATAGTACTGATTACATACTGGATATATGGAACCCAAGAAATCGATGTAGCTCAATACCATACTGGTCGGACGTAACCCTACCTCTCTTTTGGCGAGGAGTTGAGAAGGACTTGTGTCTAACCACGGATGCACCTGACGTGGTGATCGCAAGGAAGACCCTTTTCTTGGAAGAGGTGCGCGTCGGACCGGCCCTATGGTATTGTTGTGAAAGGTTGCCATGTGCGGCTTTCGAGAAGCACAGACGTGTCGTGTAATTCTATTTTTTCCTACAGAACGTAAATCAATTATAATCGCTGCCCCTCACTGTAACGAGTACCGCTTGTTCACTGCGTCACATTGTAGTAAGAATGTGAATAATAAAATGAATATAATTTGTTTGAGATATTTATTATACCTTGTTTGACAACCATGTTTGATATAGTTTATAGTGCAAACTAAATTTACAGTTCCCTAAACTTAACCCACTGCTAAAACTTGAAAGTAAAGATTCAGTAATTAGTGCTATGTTTTTGGCAAAAGAACCCACCTATGAGTCAGCCTTCTCATATTTAGGAGTCGGCAGTAGTTAGCCATTTTTGACAGGTAAGTCATTGAGTAATTAGTACTCACTATTTGTTGTTTCCCTCTTTTTGTATGTAGAACTTTCTGCAAGTTGGTGTGACTGTTGCGGCAAGGTGGTGTAGGAAGGTGAACCCTCTACAAACTGGTCTATTAACTGGGTTCCCTCTTCACCTACCTCAGGCCGCGAGGGCTGAAGCATGTCTTAGGGCAAGGCATGTCTCAAGTTTAGAAAACCATCGAGTGTATCACTGTTGTGTATCACTTCCACTCTGTTTGAACTCTGTTTTTAAATATCTATCCTAAGACAACTGAAACTTTATTGTAAGACTTTAAATTAGTTTCTTATAATATATTTTATCACTCGTGTTGTACTATTTGGGTATTGTTGTTCAATATCACCCGATATGATCCTGCTGGCGAGAAGCCTGTGATTTTGGGGTGGTTCTACCACATGATGGGACACTTTGGAGCGAAGAAGACGGAAGATGTTTTGGTTACACATTTCTTTTGGCCAAAGATGAGATACGATGTTGAACGCTTCGTCGCTCACTGCACTACATGTCAAAAGGCTAAGTCACAACAAAACCCACATGGTTTGTACATGCCTCTCTCTGTCCCTTCTATTCTTTGGGCCGATATTTTGGGAGAGGTAGTATTTTTGTGGTAATAGATCGCATTTCTAAGATGGCACATTTTATACCATGTCATAAGACCGATGACGCTACGAATTTTGCTGATCTATTCTTTAGAGAAATTGTTTGTTTGCATGG
This sequence comes from Zoysia matrella, assembly GCA_001602295.1. Lineage (NCBI taxonomy): Eukaryota > Viridiplantae > Streptophyta > Magnoliopsida > Poales > Poaceae > Zoysia > Zoysia matrella. The sequence goes on along the minus strand of BCLG01000589.1, from coordinate 33,620 downwards.
TATGTCTTCTACTATTGTTTCAGATCGAGATGCGAAATTCTTGAGTCACTTTTGCCGCACTTTATGGAATAAGTTGGGAACAAAGTTGTTGTTTTTAACTACATGTCACCCACAAACCGATGAACAAATCGAGGTCATGAACTGTACATTGTTTACAATGCTACGTGCTATTTTAAAGAAAAACTTGAAGATGTGGGAAGAATGTTTACCTCATGTAGAGTTTGCATATAACCGGGCGAAACACTCAACCACTAAGGTAAATCCATTTGAGGTAGTATATGGCTTTAACCCTCATGCTCCAATTGATCTTTTGTCTTTGCCTTCTACTGAAAGAGTTCATAATGATGCTAAGGTGCGTGCTGATTTTATTCTCAAGATGCATGAATCAACTAAACAAAACATTGAAAAGATGAATGAGAAGTATAAAATTGTCGGTAGTAAAGGTAGACATGAAGTTAAATTTATACCGGGTGATTTGGTTTGGTTGCACTTGAGAAAAGATAGATTTCTGGATCTATGAGAATCTAAATTGATGCCTAGAGCTGCTGTTCTTTTTAAGGTACTTGAGAAGATTAATGATAATGCATATAAACTTGAGTTACCTCCTGAGTTCGAGGTTAATCCTACATTCAACATTGCATATTTGAAGCCATACATGGGAGAAGAAGATGAACATGAGTCTAGGACGACTCCAGTTCAAGAGGGGGAGGATGATGAGGACGTCCCATCTTTGGATACACGTAATGCTCCTCCACCTACTATAGATGGTCCAATCACAAGAGCTCGTGCACGATAATTGAATTTAGAGGTGAGCTCGTTCCTAAATACATGTCTTTCTTTCTTTGAGAATAGATTGCTAGCTAATGATTTTATTATGATTAGAAACTTTGGAGAGAGTCGAGAGAAGCATGAAGAAGGACTCAAAGGTGCTCAAGACCAACAAGGCACGTTGAACCCCGGAGGAGATTCAATCCAACTCAGAGTCGAGTTGCCACCGGGTTTCAGGAGCAGTCCGCACTAAACGGACGCCTAGGTCGCATACGGGCTCCATTTTGAATGTTCTAGATATGGTTGGGAAGCTAAGAAGGTTACCTTTCCAAATTTGTCTGGAATCAACGAGAATCGTTAAAACAAGATAACGTCCAAAAACTGCCTCAGGTGATGCGACACTATCTTTTGGCCTTTGGGCCGCGTATCTTTAAGGTCCATTGGTGTTAGGGTTTTGCCTCTAAGGTCATCCTAAACTCTATATAAACAGTAGTCGCTATCATTAGGGTTAGGTTTTGATTAGTTTTCATCGGTTTCCCCAATTTAAATAAAAGCAATGCACCCAAATTGTGACACTAGCCACACCAAGACTCAATGTCATATCAAAATATAAAAGATAACCTCAATATGACATCAAGTACTAGGAAATGTCAACTAATTACTCCAATTAGCAACAAAAGTGAACTTTTATCACAAAGTCACTAATTTTTGTAATCAATCAACAATGAGGGGCATAAAACATGATAGGGATGATAGGTTGGATACCTCGAGAAGGTGGAAGCCGAAAAATGCCAGAAGGAGTGCCGAAACCTCATCTGATTGCACGAGATGCAAAGCCCAACTGAGGGTTTTTGTGAAGAGGAGCAAGGGCACGAGCTAGGGCAGCGACAGCGCAGGGTGCAAGGTGGCGCGCGATGGCGAAGACGAGCACAACTGCACGGATGGAGACGCAGGAAGGAGCACGGTCGAGGTGCGACACACGATGAGGGGTGGCAGCGCATTGTGAGGTGGCGTGGGCGTGAGAGCAGGAGCAGAGTAGCACGCAATAGAGCGGCGGCGAAGGCACAGGAGCGGCCAGTGGTGCGCGGGCAGGTGAGCACAATAGTCGCCTGCAGAGGTCATCGTCGGCGATTTAGTTGAGAGCGCACGAGTGTTGGTGAAAAACGAGAATCCACGTGCTGATAGGTTATAAACAAATAAATGGTCAAGATTGAAAGAAAAGAAACGGATGGCTGAGATTTCGCCGATCTGGGGATCATGGACTGTCCGGTCCTCAAAGATTGTCCGGTGACTATAAACAGCCAGACTGCCTGGTGTCTAGAGAATTTCAATTCCAAAGAAGGAACCGCTTCATCTTCCTGTCACCAGACTGTCCGGTGCACCCGCCAAAATGTCCAATGTCTATCCAATTTTACTATGTTGAAAAGCACAAAGATATAATCACTGAACTGTGCAGTGAAGGTGCCAGAACGTTCGGTGACCTCATAGAATTGCAAAATCAAGAAATTTCTTTCTAGAATCCAAATATCCTCACGACAGAACCAGATAAACACCACACTTGTCTACAAAAGGAACTCTCAAACACTCCATTGCAAATAGATAACCCTCGAAAGGTTTATAGTTTCTACAAAATGCAATAAGATCGAGCAATAAAAACCAAAGCCAGAAGGAGCCAACAAAGGGAATGTATGAACCTATGTTCACAGTCCGCATAAGTGGGAATCTTAGAGACCGTTAGACACATGGTTCAATGGGCATAAAGCTCACAATTGCTTTAGTTATTCCTTTAGGAGTGTGAATCCATATAGGTACAGGCAATGTAGTCACTTTCTCCATGAATAACACCTCCTCTGTGGTTCCTATATGCAATGCATGGCAAACAAGCTAGCTAATGCAAGGAATTTAAAACATGCACAGAAGAAACCTATCTAACATCAAGTTTGGCCCATGCTTATGAAATAGCCAAACCTGCTTCTCAAGCTCTTCCCCCATGCTTATGAATATCTCAATATGGTTAGGTGTTGACTTATTTTTTTTGTTCTTTTCTTTTATCTTTTTACACATGATGTATGGTTGTGCAAACATTTAGTCAACGAATGAGTCCTAACTACCATGCAAGACAAGAAAAAAAACCTACTTTACTATGTACAAAAGAAAATTTCCTCGAAGAGTAGATTGGCATTGAAGTTCTATCATATGTTGTGGACTTCTAGAATCATCACTTTGCTTCACATTCCACCACATTGGTCCCTTTAATTCTTGGAAACCAAAAGAGTTTTGCCTTCCTCTCTCGGTTCACCGATGACCTTGGGAACCAATACCTTCTTGACTGTCCTCTTGTCATTTGGCGGTCTGAGCAGCTTGGCTTTCACCTTTCCATCCTTGGCCCTAAAAAGCTTGTAGTGCATATCCTTATGGAAAAGGTTAACGTTAGGCATAATCTTAGGCTCACTCACCTTGGGACAATCCTTGGCTCAGTGACCATCATGGCAACACTTCTCACAATAGTAGTCATCTGCCATAAGTGGGACTATCCAAGCTGGGATCTCATCTTCGTTGCCAATGACGTTGATAGAGGAAGGATATGATCATAAACCCTTGTGGTTGTGGTTGTCTACAAGGTTCGGGCTTAGGATATCCTTTCGAATTTGCCGTCCTCTAGTGAGCCGCTCAAAGGCATCCATCATGACCTCTCTCTCTCTCCTCCTTGAGCTTTATGTATTCCTTCAAAATGTTAAGCTCAAGAGAAATGCTCTTCTTGGAGAGGGTTAGATCACAAGAAGTAGAAGCTTCATTTATATTCTTAGGAGAGTTAAAGAGAGAGTCAAGGTCAAGAGCCTCATGGGTGAGGACCAATGACTTATGCTTCAAATTTAGCTCTATGTGCATTTTCTTGAGAGATTCATAGGATTCGCGTAGAGCACCATGAGATTGCTTTAAGGCATTGAGCTCACCCTCAAGTTCCCGAACTCGGTATACCGCTACTTCATGCTCCTTGGTAACCATCTCGATCCTCTTGTTCTTCTTGATGATGATCTTGTTTGCCTTCTCAAGGGTGAGGACTAGATCACCATAGTTTGGTGCATCATCATCAGCATCATAGTCCTCTTCTTCTTCAAGATCATCTTCATCCATGTAGCCCTTACAACTTCGAGCCATCAAAACTAGAGGTGGTGGTGGGAGCTCACTGGTGGAGCTAGTCATAGAGATACCCGCATGCTCTTCATCTTTGCTTTAAGAGGAGGAGTCTGAATCATCATTGGTGAGCCACTCACCAACATTGTAGGCTTTGTGCATTGACTTTCTCCTATCCTTTCTCTTGCTCTTGTCCTTGACAAAGAACTTCTTGAATTTCTTCTTTGTAGTTTGTTCTTCATCATCGCTCTCACTTAAAGCTTGCTTCTTGCTCTCTTTCTTGGGCCTGGGGCACTACTTTGCAAAATACCTTTCTTGCCACAATTAAAGCATCCAGAGTTGCGCTTTGAGGATGAGGGTCTTCCCTTGCGAAAAAGCTTCTTCATTAGGAGTGCAAGGTCCTCATTGTCGCTCTCATCATCCTGCACCATCTTCTCTTTTTTGCTCTTGCCATTGGGAGATTCTTCAACTTGTAGAGCAAGATTCTTGGGCAATTGAGTGTCAGTGAAGGTACCCAACATATATCCCTCATAGGCCATAAGCTTTCCAAGCATGACATCCGTGGAGAGGTTCGCCAAGTTGGCTTAAAAGGGACACGTGATAATAGAATTGTAGCTTGATGGCAACATCCTCAACTCTTTCCTCATGATCTCAATATCATCAATTTTGCTCTTGAGGCCCAAGAAATTGATCGCTTCTACCACTACATGCAAATGAGAATAAACATCGTTAGCTTTTTCATGAGGCAACATACTGATAGAATTATATTTGTTCTCGAGAACATAGTAACGCTCTTCCTTAGCCTCGGCAAAGCCTTGATGGATATTTTGCAATTGAGACCAAATTTCATGAGCGGTGCAAGAAGCATTGATCTTAGAAAAAATATTTTTAGAAATGCACACAAAGATGGCATTCTTAGCCTTTGTATTGAACTTGATAAAAACGGGATCAAGTCTCTCATTTGTATTTGTAGCATTTTGGGTCACATGCCATGTTTTCCCATCGATTGACTCCAAGTAGGCTTTGATATGGGCCTTACAATATGAGTAATCGTCCCCATCGGATACGGGTGGATGTCCCATCCCGTTCGGCCTCCTTACTCAAGGTGGTGAAGCCCAAAAAAAGACCACTTGGCTATGATACTACTTGTAAGGATCGAGAACAACAAGAAGGGGGAGTTGAATCGGTGGACTTATAGGACGTAATTCGCTACAAACTTAAACTATGAGACTCAAACCACAACAAGAGCAACCTATATAAATCTAGTAGGCCAAGACCCTTAACAATGCTAATGATAAGATAAAAACAACAAGCAAGCACTAGCACGATAGCCACTAAGAGGAGTCATAAAGCAACCTATAACTCCACTCAACAATATGACAAGTGGAAACTAAAGAGAGAGTGTCAAGAAAATGCTCAGCGTTTTTTCCTAAGGTCTCAGAAGGTTGGCATCTTCTCCTAATCCTTGTTGAACCCCTGACATTGGAGTACCGGTCCCTCCCGCTGTTTCGGAAACGGTGCTCCCAAGGGTATGCTCCACTTCTCAGAGTGAAGTAATCGACGCTCCCTTTTGGTGTCCCTTTTGAGCGAGGGACCTAAAACTGCTCACAAACTTGGTGTCGTATTCCGCAATCTCCTCAGAATCTCAAACACCGTGCTCTAGCAAGTCTAGGCTACCAAACAAAGAGTAATAGTGATGTGGACATGATGCCTTCTGATGAGGACTTCAATGAAAATATTCACACATAGTGGATTATAACTGCAAAACAGTACAAACTTGCAATGGTAGCCACGACTTCATATGGTATCTAATTTGGGTGTTTATGTACATTCTAAAAAGCTCATGAAGTCTACTTTCTAATGGATCCAGCCTCACCTTTATATCGTATCGAAGTCAGCACCAACTGTTGTTTTAATACGAAGGTGCTGCATCACACCAACTTAGGCAGTTGGCCCATGTATCAAGTTGAGCCCATTAGAGGCGTGACCTAGAATTTGAGATGACTTCAGCACCCTCTGGTCATCCTTCACCTGATTTAAAGGCCTCAGCCACCATCAAGAACACTCGAGTTTTTGATATACTGAAGTTTAGCCGTCGCTACTTCGCTTGTTGTGCGCTGTCGACTAGATCTCCCATCTTCTTGCCATAGGAACCCAAATTTTATGTTTTTAGATTGAACTCATATTTGATCTAGCAATTCGGTGCTTGTTTATCTTGTTCTTGCTTGTTTTTTGATTCCTTGCATAAATTGGTATTCGTATCAGGATGATCTTGCTGTTTCGACGGGGTCAATAACCATTTGGAGTTGATTCTACAATTACTAAGGCACACAAGACCTGTTCGTTTGTACTCAGATCTTGATGGTTGACTCCACCATGTCTATAGTTATCATCTCACCGAAAGATCGAGCACTCAAGTCTTATCAAGTGATGAGATCTTATATGTTCTTGCTGTGCTGCGTGACTGCATCAAAATACCCCAACGGCCTCCACCTTTTGCAAATTGAAGAGGGCATGGTGGGGTGGTTAGTTTTCAAGCTAAACTTGAGTCGAGGATGACTCCAAATCAAGTGGGGGAGGATGATGAGATCACATACATACCCCCGTAGCCTTCACCTTTCATGATTTCAGGAGGGCATGTTTGGGTGTGTAAGTACATTCTACAAAGCTCATGAAGTCTACTTTTGTATAGATCTAGCCTCATTTTAATATCATATCGAAGTCAGCGCCAATCGTCTTTTTAATACATAAAGTGCTGCATCACCCCAACTTAGGCCGTTGGCCCTTATATCAAGTTAAGCCCATTAGTGGTGCGTCGTAGGGTTTGAAGATTACTCTAGCACCCCCTGGTCATCCTCCAACCTATTTATTGGCCTCAGCTGCCACCAAGAACACTCGAGTTTTGATAGATTGAAGTTTAGCCGCCACTACTTCGCTTGCAGTGTGCGTGTCAACTAGACCATCCATCTTCTTGCCATTGGAACCCTCCTTTTGTGTATTCAGATTGAACTCATATTTGATCTAGCAATTAAGTGCTTGTTTATCATGTTCTTGCTTGTTCTTCGACTCCACCAAATCGATAGTTATCATCTTACCGAAAGAAAGATCGGACATCTCAAGTCCTATCAAATAGGCAAAGATCACTCCTTTCAAAGCCTCACAAGCTCTAGAAGTGTATAAATGCTCCGATCACTCTCCTACTAGCACCAAAGATCTTCAATCTTGTCTTTTGCTCCCTTCTTGGTGTCTCTTGGTCTCTCACAAGTTTGCTCCAGCAATTCAGACCTCAAGCACGATAGAAAATTTTCCTGTCCACGGTTTAAATACGCTCCAAGCCCAGAAACAATCGTTGGAATGTGATATCATAAAGCTGACTACTTTTGCCAGTCACCAAACTTTTCGGTGACTCCTCCCACCGGAATGTCCGCTGCTCCACTAGCGTATTGCCGACTCCTTCTATCAACAGACCAAGAAAAACATCGTCTCTAAAATCCATTCCATATGATACCAGACTATCCGATGCATACCGTCCCCAGACTGTTCCTTTTGGACTTTTAGAGACACCTCTTCTGAACTTTGTTTTTAGGCTCACCGGACTATCCGATGACTTCTTCTCCTCGACTCCAGTGAGAACCTCTCTCTGGACTAGCTTCTTCTGGCTCACCGAACCGTCCGGTGACCTCACCGAACTGTCCGGTGACACTTCTGCAACTGCCTTCATCTTCGACTTGACTTTGGCTTCGCTTCCTCTGCCATCTTCAGTGCTTTTTGAGTTAACTAAAAGCACTCATAACTACTAACACTTGTATGACCTGAGAACGAATGACTTGACCCCCTTAATAGTCCCAGCGATCCTATGGATTCTCTAGCTAGTCCTTAGTCTTGGTCCACTGAAGCTCAAAAGTTCTCTTCTTGGGATCGTCCTTATCATCCATTAAGAAAGCTCACCATGTTGTTGTAGAATTAGCCAGGCGGTACCTACAATCATAGTTGTTACCTATGGTGTTCACTCAACCATCAAAATCAATTCATACCTTTTAGGGGTCTTAAAAGATCATGAAGCTTACAATCTTCCTCTTTTTGGTGACTGGTGACAAGCATAGTACTCACACAACTTTCAAATGAGATGATATGAGATAAAGGAAAGAAGCATACCTCAAATTCAAAAAAAACTTACCCTCTTACCTTGAAGACTCCCCCTAGAAAAATGCATGAGTTCTCCTCCTTTGTTCTCATTTTGAAAGCAGCTCTCTCTCGATTGTGAGAATTCTCTCCCCCTTTGTCATCTAATCACATAAAAAGATTGCATCGAGGAAGCATATAGAGAAGAGACACTGGATAGACAAAGGTTAGTGCACAATAAGATGCTAAAGGGAGCACAATGTACTAGAGAACCTGCAAGACAATCACATCACAGATGAGAATCGTACACAATAAACCATAGGGGGTTAATATAGAAACCAAGTGAATCTCAATGAGCTAAAAGATCAAATAAAACACAAGCTCATCAAAAAATCAAAGAGCTAAAGAAATTCGAAAAATAAAATCCAGAGCTCTAGCTACCTATCCACGGCCTCCCCCTAGACAACAAGGCTCTCAAAACAATACAACCCCATGGCGCACTTCTGACATTCTAGACCTAGAAAGTGTCTAATCCTCTGCTGGCGCGGCTGGAGAGTCTGGTGCAGTGACAATGGGTGGCTACTCCTCTCAAGCTGGCTCGGCTTGATCACATCCTTTCCCCTATGATCAATCCTATCACCCAATGGAATGAGCCTTTCATCCCATATGTCACATTCTTTCCCTTGGTTGTATCGGCTTGATCCGACATAATCAACACATTGGGATTCATGTTTAGAGTGTTGATGGGGAATGGATGTTTGTCACTCAATCATCCTTCATGTATGGCTGATTGGACCTGTCGATGAAAAATATTGCAGTCATTAGTAGCATGAGAATATGAATTGTGTCATTTTCAATATGCCCTATGCTTCAACTTGCTTCAGGAAGTAGCGAATATGATAGCTTAATATAACACCTTTATACAACTTATCAGATACCTTCTCACATTTAGCTACATTGAAGGTGTACTTCACATCATCCTTCCAATTTTTATAAATCGGCTTGATTGATTCATATGCGAAAGACTTGTTCTTAGATGTCCAATTAAATTCAGCAGCAAGTTGTCACTCTGAATTTTGTAAACACAAAACCTGATGACATCTACATGTATGCCATGATCTATTTCATCACACATGTAGGACAATTAAGTTATAATCAGTTCTACATAGATAAACAAACAATAAATACCAGAGTTTGGAAGAGCAGCGGGAGGAGAAAACTTTTGGGCATACCACAGGCAATCGACTGGCGGCAACGCGACCTTCTATGCTTCGTCTTCAATTTACCAATTGACTTGACTTCTTTAATCTTCTTGTTTTTACTAAGCAGCATTCAAGGGCAACAAAACAATAAAAGTGACACACGTGAGTACATAAAGTACTCGATAAGTGTAGGAAAAGATGATATGATGGTTATAAGCAAGAAAGGCTACTAAGGTTGATGCACTACTGTCCTCAAGACTGTTTAATTACTAAACCACCTATTTACTAAGTTTGAACTCCCAAAACGAGCCATGAACCAAAGAGACCACATCGGATTCCATCTGACTACCAAGCTCACCAGAGTACCAACACCTGACTACCAACTCATCGGGTTACACCCCACTACCAAGAAAAGACTAACCAGAACCAACCAACTCATACAGTGGGACTAATCGTGAAGCAGTCCAAGCCGCTCTTGACCATGAGCATGGCTGTTATGACAGTTTATCTCTCAAGGGTTTGCACACTTTTCACCACAAGTCGTGATTTCGTCCCCTGTTGCCAGGTGGACAAAAAACCTTCTTTATGCCAGTATCCATCGATACATAACACACTACCTTTGGTATGTGGCCAGAAGATTACTATAAATCCTTTACTAGTATCACTTAGTTAGTACGCACCCACTAAGATTTCGCCACCAAGGCATTCATGGAGCTTATTTTACCTCCACCACAAAAGCCCCCTCTTGCGCCACTATACCGCCACATAGTGCATATCAAACTAAGCTCAACCAATTAGTCGGCCAAGCCAACCCATTTTAAGCCTTGTGGCTACGCTGTAAAGCCAAGTTACATGGTTCACAAACCGGACCTTAGAATCTAGAACAAGAACTAGCACATACCATAAACATCGAATAATATCCAAGAGCATCATATCATACCATCCATCCAAATCATTGATTCTGACTTGCATTCTTCTCTTCTCGCGAGCACCGACAATCAAACAAGCAAACAAACAACTAAGGATCACTACAAGAAAATAGATCTTTAGTCACCAAGTTTTAGTGACCAAGAAATTTGATCACTGAAAATGGACAAATAGTGACTAAGATTTGGCTTTTATTGTTGACATACATTTTTAGCAACCAAGATATATGCTTATTGGTTGATAAATGTATTTAGATATCGAGGGTTCTCTAGTTGCTATATAGTTTTAGTGACCAACATATCCAATTATTGGTGACTATATGCATATAGTGACAAGGTTTTAGTGACCAAAATGCAACCAAGATTTTTAGTGACAAAATACTTATAATGAATAATTTTACACATATAGTGACCAAATACCTTGGTGACTAAACAACATTTTTCTTGTAGTGGATCATATGCATCATTGAAAGGTAATTATGGAGTGCTAACAAGATTTGGGAAATTCACCAAGTATTATTCTGCAGCAAGGAATATTCAAGGCATTGGATGTAACAAGTGGTAAATGGCAATCACACGTATGTCTGTCCACAAACAGTATTACAAAGACATGTGTGTTCCTGATTAATGGATAAACAATTCAAGTCAATCTTTGAACAGGAACATTCCTAATTATGTGAAACACAATAGAGACATGATGATTTGGACATTATTTCAACTGAAAATGAGATCAACGGATTGCATTAGAACAAGATCCTGCAGCGGCAGTTGAAGAACAAATTGCATTCCCGGAGGCACCATAGGGAATCTTGGTGAATCAATCAGGTATGATAAAGAGGACTCTCTAGAACACAACATTGTAAAGGGTTTTCATCGAGATAATTGTTGAAATTGAGAGAAACAAGGATAGAATTACTGATGCACGCACTGGACAGATCCAGAACAGAGAGCAGCAGCCGTTGCGGTGGAGATCCCAAAAGCTACAGACCTCCTTTGGCCGTTAATTTTGGATATAGTGTAGAGGACTTCAAGTATAACATCCAGACAAAATTGTGTCGAATTTCGTTGGACATATCGCCAGGAATGCAGATGGGAATCAGAGGGTCTGTGGCTGCTCGCAAGTAGGCTGCGTGGAGAGAAAAGTGAGGGGTTGCGGTGGATGTGGAGAGGATGTGGGGAAGATGAAAAGGCTGGAGATGGTGTGGAACATGAAGGGGAAAAGGCCATTTCGGAGATTAAGGGTTATTTCTTTGGTTTTTGAGTGGATAAGGTATGCGAAAGGATGGAAAACTCTTCACATCATGAAATGAGAAATTTCGGGATATGACACAAGTACATCAATGGATTCATCATCGATGTTGTCCAAAGCATACTCAACAATATGTACATTGTGTTGGGTCTTATGGTCATATTTTAGCTCTGTACTTTGGCTTTCTTGCACCAAGCTCTTTGTTAGAGTTGTGTAAGAGTAAGAAAATCATACCCATCTAACTTTTCTCTAAGATGTACCATAAACTAATAAAAGCCAACTCACTCAAGTCTTCCTCAAAAATTATCAAATTAAAATATCGGTTTTTTATGTCTCTAAATCTACAAATACATCTAGCGACAGTTTCCTCTTTTCCTTGTATAGCCGATGTCAAATGTGACATTTTTAATTCATTATCTCCGAAGTAAAAATGATCATGAAATTTATGCTCTAAAGATTCCCATGTAAAAATAGAACGAGGAGGCAATGAAGAAAACCAAGAGAAAGTAGTTCCAGTTAGAGACGTAGAAAATAACTGAACTGTTCACTGAAACTTGATTTCGTAATTACACAATGTATTGGCAAATGTGCTCCCAAGTAGTTTTACTATCTTCACCATTAAATTTTACAAAGTCGGGAGCACGTCATCCATTATGATATGGCTTTTGTTAAATTGGGTCTCTACTAGATATCTACACCTAGTGTATCCCGAAACTGCTTGCTCAAATCATCTTCAATAAATGCAAGGTATTCCTCTACACTAGTGATAGGGGTTCTTCGAGATGTCATTTGTAGTGAAGAATGCATATTTACTTTCATGGCATCAAATTGCTCGTTAGGTATAGAATCATGAGGAACGCCTGACCCACTAGGTGGGATAGGTGTAGTATTATATGCAATGGTGCGGTATGGGGGAATAAAATTAGCCAATTCGTTCAATCGGCTAGTAGCTGGATTGGGGATGCTAGCAATTGGCTCAACACTAGTAGGAGGCACTACTAAAGCATTAGTTTGAATATTAGTCCGAAAGCTCATTTGCCCATTAAAAGAATTCAATGACGTGCCATACAAGGGTTGTTCATCATTAGATGTGTTAGGAGCCGATGGATTAATAGGAGATGCTTCTACTTGTGTAGCATGATTAGTAGATGATTCAATACCCACATCGTTTAAAGATTTTGAAATATTTTCCTTAGTCATATATTTCATATCGCTGGTTAAGATCATTTTTATATCAAAAAATAAAGATGAAAGATATTCGAAAGTTACTGCAGGCTGAGAAGATGAACACACAGTAGCAGCACCCATGGTCTTCTTATTGGGGATTTAAGGAAGAACGAACCCCTTGACTTGAGAGATCGCACCTTTACGATTTACCTTAAAGCACAATTAGGACTCTTGGAGCTCCTAATCTTCTTGTGCATTGCGTTGTTCCTCTATATCCTTCCAACGTTCTATCAACACCTTCCGGGCCTCTTCGAGAATCTCCTCCAATGATAGCATCACGATGTTCCTTGGCGAGATCTTAGAGAACATGATGTGGAAAAGATGATTCGGTTTGTTCAATTGGAACCCATCTTCCCGAGCAGAGTCCCTGTGACAGACCGTCACTCGAAAGAGACGATCCATCGACCACAGGATCTTATCGGGTGCCACTCAAGCACGATAAAATATAGAACAAACGGTTGTTTAAATTACAAGCCAGAGTTTTTAAAAGCGCGGAAACATTCACCTCATTTAAAGACTACTAGGGTCTCCTATATACTAAGCACAAGATGACATCGAGCCCATACGATGCATCTTCTAGAGGCACACAAGAAGCTCAGCGCGGCGAGTAAGGCTCCCAACGGACATAGCCACCTTTGGAGGTCGCTCCTGTCGGTTGGTCTAGAGGAGGGAAAGAAAGGTCACCTGCAAAACAAAACCACAAAGAGCCACGCCCTAAACATTCGAATGCTCAAAAATTTTTACCCGTCAACATGGCCAACTACAGTCGACTTCAAAAGATATGATAAAGCTGACTCACATGGGATAGCTGTTTGCAAAAGCCAGCGCTAAAAGTGGATCCTTACTTTCAAATTTTATCAGTAGATTAAGTGTAAGCAAATATAAATTTAATTTGCACTATCAACTACAACAATCATAGTTGCCAAACAATTTATAATAATCATAACAGCAAATCATAATACTTTCTCATTTCACTAATATTCCACTTCTTAACTACGATGTGGTGCACTGAAATAAGTGGTACTCGTTACTGTGAGGGGTAGCGATTCGAATCGATTTACATCCAGCTCGAGAAACATGATTACACATCATGTACGCGCTTCTAAAAAGCTGCACATGGCAACCTTTCACTCCAATGATATATAGTACCAGCCGATGCTCACCTCTCTCGAGTAGTGGTCCTCCATGCGATAACCACATCGGATCTATCCATGATTAGCCCCAAAGCTCTCCCTTCTAATCATCTTTAGAAGAGAGGTTTGGTTACGTCTAGTTACTATACACATTGGGCTACCATCAATTTTCTGGGGCTCATATATACAGTATGTGATCAGTACTGTTCAAACTTGCTCAATAGGGCCGACAACGGTACGGTCTTTAATCGACACAGACAAGGCAACCGCACACAGGACTCCCTTCCTGTTGCCAGCTTATACTTCCCTGTTCGGTGTCAACTTATTATTTCTTGTGATTTCATAACCAACCTCATCCTTTTCATCCTCACCCTTTTCATGCGATACTTTGAAATCAAGGGTAAGAGCCCATAGCTCGCGAGTGAAGTTCCCAATCACTCGACTTCTACCGGCAATTAAAATTCATAGCCTAGCTCTAGATCAATATACCCATACCAAAAATACTTAATATAGGTAAGGGTACTAGTATGCGGTCTATGGTTTCGATCAACTTCTACAAACATAATGCACAATACATAATTCACATACTATATAGTGATAAAATATAAAACAATTAAAACAGAGTTAATGCACCAGGGTTTGCCTGGGCTTTGCTCAAAGTTAGATTCTTCGACAAGCGGAACGTCGTCGAACTCTTCTTCAGTTAGCTCAGCTCCTACTATGAAATGATATGTATAAATGCCGGAATATGCACATGCGATAATAATTTTTATTTTCTTAAAAGGTGACTAGTAAATTTAGTTGTAAAACTTTTTTTAAAATGGTTTTTGAAAACAAAACTCCATCTTGGAGTTGCTCACAAAATCAGAAGGGTTTAAATAAATTTTTGACAAAGTTTCAAGATTTATTAATTCAAATAGATTTTTTTTATTTAAATACCATTTAAACACCATAAAACATTTAATTGAAATTATTTTTGACATAATTAAATATGAAACTTTTCTAACACATAAATTTTAACTAAATAATTAGAAGAGTATATTTTCTAAAATTCATTAAAATCAAATGAATTTATAATGAATTAAACACCATTTAAAAACAATAAACATTTATAAAATTATTTTAACAAAAATAAAATATGAAACCTTTTCTAAACAGAAGTCTGACTAAATAAACAGAGTGGTAAATGTTTCAAGGTTTATCCATGCCTAAGAATAATGATAATGCATTAATGAACTGTTATGTGATCTGAATTATTTAAATTATTTCCATGCTTAAACTGAAAAGTTGTTACCTTCAGAAAATAGTTCTAGTTCAGAGGATTAAAAAAAATTATTTTATAATATTCCGAGTAAGGATGAATTTTCTACGAATTTTACAACTTGAAAGCAGGCCACACAGTGGCCACAGACCTGGCTGCACCAGATCCACGGGGCACAAAGGATCCCGCGAGGGGAGGCAGCCCCAGCCAGCCTGCTCGCCTGAGCGGCGGCGCGCTCGCCGGCGTGGCTCAAGCACCGGCCTGAGAGTACCAATGCGATACACTTGGCATGAGATGCTCGATGGGGTAGTTGGTGCGGCGAGACTCTCACCGGAGATATGCCGTCATCAAGCGGTGGCTCTGAAACGACTCCAACGGGGTCGCGCGGCCGAAAAAGAGGACGAAAATACGGGGTTCCAGCTCCTAGAGTTCACCCATAGTGAGAGGATGACCGGTAGAGTGGTCGTCGACGCCGAGGAGGGCCACAACAGGGAGCTCGTCGGAGGGTCGGCGCGGTCTTCATGAATGCCGGCGACAAAAACTTCGATTAGTGACAAAACCTCGACCGAATCAAAAGATAACAAGTTTAGATGGAATCCTTATACCCTTGAACACCTGCAGGTCCGAGGAATTGAAGGATTTCAACTGGAAAGGTTCCAGATTTTGGCGGAAAAGTAGAGGCAGTTTGAACTCGCGATTTGGGGAGAAGATGAAATCCAAGGTTAATCAATGGAGGATTTGGAGGGGATGTTGGGGCTTTGCAAGAGGAGGCGGTGGGGGTTCGACTGGGCAATTTTTCAGGACAGCTCACGGCACAGTGGAGGCCGGCCATGAGCTCGGCAGTGGAGCAGCCATGGCAGCGAGGGTGCTGCTATTGCTTCACGGCCAAGGGAGCGTGAGAGAGAGAAAAAATGAGGGAGAGAGAGTGGAGTGGGGGAGCTCGGCCTGGGGTAGTGATGACAGAGGGTTAGGAACACATTCACCGCGTCGTGTCCCCATGCACAGGAGGGCGCGTAGGAGATGGCGCCTGGTGCGCTTCGTGGCAGCCAGAGGTAGAAGAAGGTGGGGTAGCCGGCTGACAGGTGGGTCCCGCGGAGATTTGTCAATTTTCCTATATTCGCTGATTTTCTGAGCTGCTCACTGTTTTTCTTTGAAATCCAAACTTTCCGAGTTCTAAAAATTATGAAACTTTGCAGAGAGATAGAACTCTTTGAGAGGAACAACTTTTATTTTGGGGCCAAGTTCAAAATCGAAATACATTTTATTCTATAAAATTTTGAAGACAGTAAACCATTTAAAAGAATAATTCATTTGGGCCTCTTAGCTTTCAAATAAAATTTTACGAAAATCACCTAAATTCAAGTCTTTATAAAACCTTTCAAGTAGAAATATTAGTTTACAACCTTTATTTGAAAAGAAAATTTTGAGCTTGCTTTTGAAATTTGAATTCAAATCCTTTTGAAATTTTACATTACTGGTTTTAATTCTTTTGAGCTCGGTTCCAAAATTTCGAAGCCTACCCGTGCAAAATTCCTCTGTTGTTGCGAAAACATGGGGTGTCACAGCCCTCCCTTCTTAAAGTAATCTCTCTCGAGATTTAAAACAAAAGAGGGGGAAAATAGAACATCAGAGCGACTGATGGAACTTGAGAATTTTTTTTTAGATATTCTTCAGTCTGCCATGTTGTTTCGTCTTCGGTGTGATGGTTCAAATGAATCTTGTTGAACTTCTGGATCTTGTTACTCGATTTTTTTTATCAACCTCTCGCAACAGCTTCTATACACATGCTACATCTTGTCGACGTTGGTCGGCAGCATCCATCTTGATGTTTGAAAAGGCTTCCAAGTATTCCTTCCAATGCAACAAGGGGAAAAAGATCATACAAACCGGCTAGGCGCTGGCAGTCCTTAATCGAAACGCAATAAACTTTGCAACGACTGGAAACATATATAAATCAGAGGGCTAATTATTTTGAAGATCCGAAGTGCTGTACTCCTTCCCGACGGGAGATTTTAACGCTACAACGGATCATCAATGGTTGGGACCGATCGAAAACAAAGTAAGCAAAGTTCTAGGAACAGGATGAGATTGAGACAAGACATGGTATGGACAAGGGTTCATACGGCAACAAATATCGAGTAGCACGAGTGTTCGATAACAAGGATTTGCGACAAATTTATATGGAGACTTGAGGATTCTCAACGTTCGAGTTGGATACAAGTGAACCACATTGTGCTCCAAGAAAATAAAGGAGATTCTACCGGAGGAGTGCACATGTCCGTCTCAACTCAAGGAAAGATATTGGTTCAAAAGCGAGGACGAGACTGAATATCCAGATGAGGAACACCAAGTATAATATTCTCCCTTCCGGTTGCGTACTGCTGATAATATGCCATCCATTCAGAAGGATATTATAATTGGATCCCTTATCATGGACCAAGGAGGAGGTTCTCTTGTATCACAATTTTAGTTTTGAGAAGCGCCCGAACGAACCGGCACAACTCAAAAACAAATTAGAGAGCACAACAAAGAGGTGAATTCAAGGAGATGAGACAATGATTTTAAGAAAGTACGCTCAATACGTGGGAGGTTTAACACTACAATTGTGCTATCAGTTGATCAGGAATGATGGAGTTCGCGGTGGAGAG
This sequence comes from Zoysia matrella, assembly GCA_001602295.1. Lineage (NCBI taxonomy): Eukaryota > Viridiplantae > Streptophyta > Magnoliopsida > Poales > Poaceae > Zoysia > Zoysia matrella. The sequence goes on along the minus strand of BCLG01000589.1, from coordinate 15,949 downwards.
TACCAAGGGTCTGCAGTTACGTGGTTTGAGCTTATCCAAAGAACAAGATGGTTGTCTTCAAACATCATGTGTAAAGAGTTTAATTAGAAGAAACTATTATCCCCAGGACAAAGACATCGGCGATGGATGGTCTCTTCCTTTGACTACGACCATAAGGTTGAATCGTCGTCTTCATTTGAACTAGATCATGAAATGTCAACTGACCCTTATGTTGGATCCTAACCTTCTAGACCTTTGAGTTATACTTGCATAGTTATAGGATAAAAAGGGTAGAAAAAGGATATCAGAAAAGGAATTCCTAGAGTCGAGTTGGTGACAACGATTATGTGGTCAGAAAGGCCGAGTAACACTATATGGGTCGTTCTAACTTTGTTGTCATGCAGGTTTTGTGAGGTACTAGAAATATCATCTTGAACCTACACTTCTCATGACTCTAAATATCATTCCTTGAGCCAAGGTTGAGCAGAGGTGAGGGCGGTTCCTATCTTCTGACTAGATTAGTCTTCTTTATCTCTTTCCCTTCCTGCGCATATGAATCACTGCACCAAATATCCAAATGTTCATGGAAATTACTTGTTTTCAGAAGCCGAGGGATCTTGCAACCTTATACAGCCAGAATTGAAAGTAATTGGATGATGGGAATCTCAGTAAATCCAGACAGTTATTTGAGGCCCTTGTAGAGTGATAAAATTACTCTACACCACTTTTCTCGATTAAGGAGCAAGGAAAAACAGAATGACAATCGTTCTGTTCCGGACTGGCAGCAGTCACAAAACTGATTTCTGACACTTAAAGAGGCGGAATCAAACTAGTGTTCAACAACAAAGTTGTAGAGGACTTCCATAGCTCTCCAACACATATTCACTTTTCCTCATACGATAAACAGAACAGAAGATATAGGCTCTCTGAAAGGTGACACTCGATGTGCTAAAATTCTGTCCTGGACAGAATGAGATTTTAATCTAGTTTGGATTTTTAAAGGGGTTTGTGGGAAGAATCTTAAGGGGACTTTGAATACCAAACCTGTTCAGAATATCATAACATTTCTATAGGGTCCTTAACCTCGAAGATTCGTCAAGAAATGATGGAGCTATGAATTTTTTTTTTGAAGGGCTGGGAGCCACAAAAAAATCAGCAGGGTGGAAGATGTCTTGAACAATTCCCTCAAAGCTGTTGGAAATACTTATGACATAGATCGAAATGCAAGGTTTGGAGCAAACAAACTTGAAGGTACGAGCATTGAAAAATGAATTCCCCAAGTTGAAATGGTGATGGTGATTATGTGGCAAGAAAAACAAAGTAGCACTACACTGTGTCGTCCCTAGTAACATTATCGTCTTGCAGGCTTGTAGAGTATTGAAATATTAGCAGTCTAAGTCTTCTCTTCATGTAACATCAGCATGACTGTGAAATCTTGTACCAAATTTGGAAATGAAGGCATTGTTGTCCTTTGATTAGATAGCTCTTCTCCATCTTTGCACAAACAACACTCCCAAAAATCAGAACATTCGAATCAAACACCTAGCCTTCAAAAGTAGATGCGCCCTGCAAATTTTATGCAATCTATCGTAACTGCAATAGCAGTTGAAATTCAAAGCGGCTTTTTACCCCAAAGTTGGCTGGGTCGAAACTTTAAAAACCCTTTTTTTAAAAAAAAAAGACAGGAGATTTTTTTTGATAATTTGGTTATTTATGATTTTTAAATGTAAATGCTCAATAAGCAATCGTTCTATCAAACCTCACTAACATAAAAAGTTGACCAATATAGTTGACCGTACATGACCTCGGTGGCAAACACGATCTCTCAAATTCTATACGAACTAAGAGTCGACAGTTAGCACACTCAAAAAGCCACCTGGTAAGTCAAACACTAATATAGTCCTTAGTTGAGCATAAACTAGGGGTTTTCAACGCAGTTAGCATTTTGAAAATAGCTTTAAAATCATACTATTCCGAACATTGCTCTGATACAAGATGTGACAGATTGCTCCTCGAAAGAGACGATCCATCGACCATAGTATCTTATCAGGTGTCACTCGACGAAGCGAGGACCAACAGTATAACTCAAGCACGATGAAATATAGTACCAACAGTTGTTTAAGTTATAAACCAGAGTTTTTAAAAGCGCAAAAGCATTCACCTTATTTAAAGACTACTAGGGTTTCCTATATACTAGGCACAAGATGACATCGAACCCATATGTTGCATCTTCGCTCCCAACGGACATAGCCACCCTCGAGGGTCGCTCCTGTCGGTTGGTCTAGAGAAAGAAAAGAAAGGTCACCTGCAAAACAAAACCACAAATAGCCACGCCCTGAGCATTCGAATGCTCAGCAAGTTTTACCCGTCAACATAGCCAACTACAGCTAACTCTAAAAGATATTATAAGGCTGACTCATATGAGATAGCTGTTTGTAAAAACCAGTGCTAAAAGTGGATCCTTACTTTCAGGTTTCAGCAGTAGATTAAGTGTAAGGAAATATAAATTTAATTTACACTATCAACTACAACAATCATAGTTGCCAAACAATTTATAACAATCATAATAGCAAATCATAATACTTTCTCAATCACTATTATTCCACTTCTTAACTACGATGTGGTGCAGTAAAACAAGTGGTACTCATTACTGTCAGGGGCAGCAATTCGAATCGATTTACATCCAGCTAGAGAAACCTAATTATACGACATGTACGCGATTCTAGGAAGCCACACATGGCAACCTTTCACACCAATGATAGATAGTACCGGTTCGATGCTCACCTCTCCCGTGCAGTGGTCCTCCATGCGATAACCACACCAGATCTATCCATGGTTAGCTCTAAAGCGCTCCCTTCTAATTATCTCTAGAAAAGAGGTTCGGTTACGTCCAGTCACTATGCACATTGGGCTACATCAGTTTTCTGAGGCCCATATATCCAGTATGTAATCAGTACTGTTTAAACTTGCTCAATAGGGCCGACAATGGTACGGTCTTTAATTGACATAGACAGGGCTACCGCACACAGGACTCTCTTCCTGTTTCCAACCTATACTTCCCTGTCTAGTCTCAATTTCACATTTCTTGTGATTTTATAACAACCTCATCCTTTTCATCCTCCCCTTTTCATGCGATACTTTCAAACCAAGGGTAAGAGCCTATATCTCGCGAGTGAAGTTCCCAATCACTCGACTTCTACCGGTAATTAAAACTCATACCCTAGCTCTAGATCGAGATACCCATTCCAAAATACTTAACATAGGTAAGGGTACTTGTATGCAGTCTACGGTTTCAATCAACTCCTAGAAACATAATGCACAATACATAATTCACATTCTATATAGTGATAAAATATAAAACTGTTAAAATAGGTTTAATACACCGAGGCTTGCCTGTGCTTTGCTCAAAGTTAGATTCTTCGACAAGCAGAACATCGTTGAACGTTTCCTCAGTTAGCTCGGCTCCTAACATGAAATGATCTGCATAAATGCTAGAATATGCACATGCGATGATACTTTTTATTTTTTTAAAAGATGACTAGTAAATTTAGATCAGATCAGAAGTTTCCCAACCTCTGACGGGCCTAGATTCAATTATTTCAGATCAGAAGTTTCTGTTTTCGCGCTTCGATGTTTTAGTACAGATTTAACAAAAATTTGAGATTTTCTCCGGCCCACATCTTTCATTATATTGATCTGAAATTTGGTCGTATACCATCTTTTGTGCTTTTGATTCGAAGACAAATATTGGAAAAATAAAATAAAAATAAAAAATTTTGAAGATCTAGCAGCCGAGAATTAACCTTTGTTGATTTTTCAAGTGCTGAGTAGTTTGCTGATTTTTGGAGCCTTATCATTTGTGTTGTTTCTGTCCTTTGATATCTTCAATCATATTCTTGTAACAGCTGGATTTTTTATAAGATTAGGACAGCAACTAGAACATAATACATAGAACACTTATTCAATATTACTATCTATTATAGAATTATGTTACACTAATCACTATTTCGGCCCTCTAAGCTCCACATACCCACCTCGGATTAGCACCGTATTTGACCCTGCAATTGTACAATTATGACTCCCTGGTTTCTCCTGCCACTAGTTGTATCATCCTTTACTTTGCTTTGGTAAGAACCTTGCAGGAGCTCGGTAAGACGTTTTCTTTTGCGAAATATTCACCATCCATCCCACTGTAGCTGTAGAAATAATATTTTGTACTGTTCATATGCTATTTTTCTAATCATGACAGGAAGAAAAGGAGGTGGATACAATGTGAATAGTGCTTTGCAAAGAGTCCTTGATAATATCGTTGCAAACTTTAAAAAATGCATTGAGTTTGTGGACAATATGACGGCAAGCCTTAAGAGATGAATCCACCGCAAAGAGATATCGCATATGATCAAAAGAAGCATGAGGTTCAGACCATTGCTACATCATCTCCTTCCATAAGTGATTATATTCTTTCATCTCTTCCTTTATATGATGGTTTAGATTCTATTAAATATATTGCTTGAGAAAGAGAGATGGATAATCTATTTGGACAATACCGTATGTGTGAAAGGAGAAAGCTTTTGAATGTTGCTAGTGCATTAGTTGATAGTGCTTTAACTTGGTGGCAACATTTATATGTAACAAAAAAATATCCTCGAACATGGAGTGATGCTAAAATTTTAATGAGAGAAACTTTTGTTGATACATCTTCAGAACCTATGTTAGTTGTGATGAACACTCTTTGGAGGAGGAGCTTTCTACTGTATGTCCTATTGCACTTAACATTTTGCAGGAAACTGAGATCAAACAAAAAGATGAAAGTGATACAAACATGATAAAAGAAGAGATACGCAATGTTCCAAGCATACCCCAAGATGAGACGAATCATAACACGTCAAAAGGTATTGCTGAAAATGAAAAGAAACATATTGCAATTCGATATACAAAAGGTATTAATATTTTAGTTGTGCTGAAATTTTTTGTCCATCTTACTTTTGTAAAGCAACCACTTGTATCACCTTTTATCT